>CM057815.1:88286547-88593035 GCA_030067965.1 Latrodectus elegans
AGATGAATGCGACCTGTCATGCAGAAAATGTGGAATAAATTTTTCCTTTTCACTGAGACCGTAACGTAATCGCCCATTTCAAAGTAGCTTATTCTAAAATAAACTAAATTCAATTTCTACATCAAATGTAATCCAATTTATAGTAATTGTAATAAGTTAAAAAATGAAAAGAGTTGCGGTTCTTTTTAAGTGGTTATAAAGTCTTGCGTATTCAATTTCTTTGAAAGAGTCTTCTCAATACCTTAAGTAACACAATAAATGCCGAAATGAAAATTTTAGTATTCGATATCATAGATTGTGCTCTATACATAGAAAATCCTGTTTTCGTTAGAATGATGTTTAATAGAAGACAGTACCACAGAATGAAAGGAAATTTATTTCTGGATTTTTATCTCTGACTAACTGAAAGTGAAGTTTATTTTGAAATTTTGGAGAAAGTGTCGTTAATTTTTTTTATACATTGAACACCTTAGAAATCTTTAAACTTCTTATGACGCGTTTTATTTATTATAAGAAATGTCGTATTTATTCACGAATTCTTGTTGTTTGAAAAAATAATCTCTCCCCTGATTCTTCTACAGGTGAAAAAAATATTTAAGGCATTTGATCACGTGTTCTTCCGACATCATAAACTTTCTTAAAAATAATACCGATATTTATCTTTTCCGATTTTTTAAAAAGGTTGTGGTAAATATTCTTCTGCAGTATATCCCACACTTTTTATGTACTATTTGTTTAGATTTTTAAACAGTTGTGTTTTTGCCCACGCAAGCAAACCTGTTTACGTTTTTTCCAATATGACTCGAGTCACCAATGCCTTGGAAGGCTTATTTAAGCATATACCAACTTCATTGATAGAAAATTTTTTATTAAAGGAAATTTTCGTGTGTTCTACACACAAATTTTATGCCTTTATGAGACTCCATTTTGTGATTCAAAGCATCGTTTGAACTAGTCTCAGCCGGAACTCTTAAAATTTTGTTTGTTTGATTATGAGAACTCTGGAAAACGATCCAAAGCAAGTTTTTTTTTTCACAGAAAAAAATATTTCTAAAATTGTGGGAAAAGTCTCCCAAACTAAAAAATCCAGATATCTGCTTTTATTTAATGAAATCTAAACCAAATAAGCTTTATAAAAATTGTTTTGATAAAGCAAAATAAAAATTAGATAAATACTATAAATTCATTGAACCAGGTTTTGTTTGTCGTTCAGCAATCATTTTTTACGCACGATAGCTAATAAGACTGAGACCTACGGTTGATGTGGTTTCCGAACCATTACAAACATCTTTGCGCGAGTAGGGATTTGAATCCACGACCTGCTGCACGGAACCTGCTCTGACCTGTCGTGGAAGAACAAATGGAAAATGATTTATAAGGAAAAGCTTGTAGGGTTCAATAATAAGCTAGTAGCTATGCAAAACTTAGTAAAATTATTTTATTTTTTTAAAGTTTTCAAATAATGCTTATGCGTTCTGGATTCAATTCAGCCATTGTTGAATAATAGAAAATGAATGTTGTGCTTTCATCTTCTACATGCACGTCTGTCGGGGTTAGGGGAGGTTATGTGAGTTTTCTTGCTTTCCATCATTGCGATATATAAATGATGCTTCCGATTTATGAGTAAACCACACGGAAATTAATTTTTGAGAGGTAAATTATTGAATACCTTCACTATATATCTTTTGTCAATTAGGTTGTCTACGCATAAATGGGAAATTTAAAGGAAATTAAAGGGTGCTTAATATTTAAAGGAAACAATTTTAAAAAATGCGGTTCTATAATAGTTGCCCAGATAAAGGAAAGAAATGATCCGAAGGAATTTAAACAGCTTCAGACCAAGATCTTTTGATTGCAAGTATGTGATTCCAGTGAATACCTTTTAATATTTTGAGATAAAGGAAATGCTCACTCTTTTAAGACGATACATGTTAAACCAATACAGATTTTTTTAATAACTGCAATTTCGGTTATAAAAGAGAAAATCAGGGAAATTTTCCAAAATTCATAATAGCTGACGTTTAGCATTATATTTTTAAAAAGATGAAGTTTTAAGTTTATTTCCCTGAAAAAAAGAATACCTTGTTATACGTTCCATAAATAAAAATGCATTAAAAATATTCTAAAATAACTCAATCGTCATATATTTTTCTTTATAGGGATGTTTTTTATCGCTTTTAATTTAACAGAGTTACTGAAATTAACTTCCGCTACTCAAAAAGACCCCGGAGTCTGTTCCACTAGTCCGAACAGAAAAGTATTTTAACTGTTACTTTGGAGGATGTGTTCGAGGTTTCCGAAATTAAAAAAAAAATTAGTTCTGTAAACGAGCCGTGCGGTATCGTGACAGAAAGACCTAGTCTCCAACAACAAGCTTACCATCAAGAACCCATCAAGAGTTTCTCGAGTTCTTCTTTACCATTGAGAGCCATGAATTTACCATCAAGAGTTTATCCTCAGATCAGAGTACATGTCGCACAACTATTGAGGCGTGCATTAGAACGGGTGATGGAGATTTTTGAAGGGAAGCGTTTACTGATAGCCTTTGAGACTTCTATGTTCGATTTAAAGAACATCATCCATGTTGATTCTCTCCGGTCAGCGGTAAAAAACGTGATTTTCAGAATGGAATCAGTTGTCCTGGAATATGGTTCGAATATTGAACATTTAAGCTTAGTGATGTCGCTTAAAGGGTTCTTTATTTAATAAATTGACAATGTAATATTGTGTTGTTATTGTTTTTAATCCCAGATGGTGTAGCGAAGCTAAGCCGTCTCCATAAAACCAAAAATCATTAAAAAGTCTAAAAATAAAATAGGATTCTCCAAAACTTTGTTCACAGTAAAATTCAAACAGTCAAGAATATATCTCGGGGAGGCCTGATCAGCCTTGCACCAGTGACACTCCAGAACGACTTTCTACCCCTGTTGAAAAGAAAGGGACTTCATGTGGCCACTCAAAAATCGTGAAAGAGCAGTCTGCTGTATCCTGGGGATACTGAACTGGTGCCACCAACAGGGTTTTTTTCCCAAAGTACCAAGAGTGGGCAGACGGATCTCTTCAAATTGCATTTAATTCCATCTTTTTAAAAGTGGATATTTCCGAAAACGTTAGAATAGCTTTGCCCTGCAAGATGTCCACAGTGGCAGACTTGGCCAAGCTATCTGCAATTTCATTGCCACTCAATCCATGTAATATTGTAATTGAGTATTGTGGCTGTTTCGCTCCTTTTCTGTAAGACTACAGGTCTTTCATTGTTACAGGATCTTATCTTGACCCTATTTCATTCAATGCTCATAGCGTCATCACATGGCAATAATTTGAACTAATTTTTATTTTCAGAAATCTTGAGCGAAATTTTTGAAATGTCCCTTGCGCAAATACTTTATTGTTTGGAGTAATAGAGCGACCTCCTGGGTCTTTTGAGTAGCAGAAGTTTCATTACGATAACCCTGTACATTGACAGCAACATAATGATTAATTTCCAAGCCTTTGGCTCAACGTTTCATTGGTCCGATTCCCACTTTGGTCAACTAAACAACACTCTTTAATATTTTATTCATTTCGGCATCACATAGTGGACAGCCTGTCATTCTAAGAGTCAAAACACTGTTTCACACCTCGAAATGAGATCTCATACACAAATCACTCAATATCAAATGAAATATCACATGGACAGTGGGAAAACTCCCTTTGATTATAAAGTTTCCAGTAATTGGAATGAGAGCTATTTTCATTCGAAATCCACTGCATCTCCGATTGGTTACGAATGAGAAGACTGAAAGCATGTAATTTGTAGGGGACGGTAATATTTTCAAAATTCAAAAATCGTAAATATTGATAATTTTAAAAAAATAGAGAGGATTGCCTAGTGTCAGGATATCGCTGTTCTTATCATAAGGTCTGCTATCCGAGATACTGTTAAACTATGAGAAGTGGATGTTGTGCTTCTCCCATCTGAAAATTTGACCGGTGGGGGGGGTCTTCATGAAGGAAATGTTGCCATGAAAATCAATTTACCCTGAGGACATTAGAACACTTCGCTCACGCAGTTAAAGCACTCACAAGACTGTTCAAAGCATAGTTGGGCATGCAGAAAACACAACAACCAACTCCCAATTTCTTCATAGATACTAAAATTGAACACGAGACCTTTTGCTTTGAAGAGAGTTATCCTATCATAAGGCTGCGAGGAACGCAAGTATTTTCCAATACCAAGAATTGAAACTCGGATGCCAGGTATGCGCCAAATATTCTAATGATACGAACCCTTAAGATATATTTCAGAAGATGAAGATTTTACTGAATTTTTATAAAAGCAAAACCGTAATTCAAGTCACCAGAACTTCTGGAAGAATTCATCTCTGTGATCGCTTATTACGGCTTTTATTCCATCTGGAGCGTAAAATTTAAAATAAATATTGAAGTAGGGATCCTCTTCATGACCAGTCGAAGTGTAGTCTACGAGTGTACGTCCTTATACTCAGAATTATATGCATAAAATTTTTCGAAAGGGTGTTGTGGGCTACTTAACATCCCATAGCTGTTAAAAACCGTATTGACTTCTACAGCGTGAATGCCGTGATGGAAGATATTTCTCATAGATAGTGGGCAATGTTCACGAGCAAATAAACGGGAAAATTCACAAGCACCCATCACAACTGACATGCAAGCAATACTGCAACATCTGTCTTCTAACGTTCAATAATAGCTAGGATCGAACCAGGGACATATCACACTTAAGGACGCTGTCTTATCCCTAGGACTGATGAGCGATTTCTGAATCCTCAGAAGAAATCTATGCATATCTTCTCTCTCTATGAGTATGAACACCAAAGTTTTGACCGAGTGAACCAACAGAATGCAAAATCAGCCATGAAATTTGGCGACCTTGGCTGCTAGAAAAATATTAAGTCTAATAGAAACCGGTAATGGATGTTAAAGATAAATTTCTGACAAATTTTAAATCAATATCAGACTCCTCTTACAAAATAACGAATTCGACTCAAACAATGTAAAATTAGAATATTATCCATCTATTTGTGTGAGTACTTACTCTTTTCTCTCTTAACTGCTGGCAGTGGTGAACAGATGATCGGTTGGGTCAGATTTAGAATTCCTGAACAGAATGATAAGGAGAATTTTCAAACCGGGCCACCCTGGCCTCTGCTAAAATCCAGAAGAGTTTATGCTATTAGAAATAATCTGAAGCCAGGTGGCGTAGTGATAGCTCTCTGCGCTGTTCAGGCATATCCTAGGTTCGATTCTCGAGCCAGACAAGGTTGACTCAGCCTTTCATCCCTTCAGTGGGTAATTAAAATTGGGTACATATTCTTAAGAACTAAAAATTTCTCGTTAGTTAAACAAGTTCTGGTTAGGAGGACCACTTAATCAGTATATCTGCTGACCTTCGGTCATAAAAGCAGATTGGGGAAATGTAGTTCTTGACCTCCATGTGGGCTGTCGTGTCACTTAATTCCAGAAATTATCCATCTTCCTTTCTTTTAAAATTATTATTAGAATTTAAATCTTCATTGAATTCATATTAGTTTCCGTCAGAATTAAATTTTAATATATTCCTCAAATGTAACTAAAAACTCATAAATAAATTATATACAAATGTCAAAGCACACATTTATTCTCTTATTTACAATGGGATAGAATTAAAGAATGCATTCTGCAGCGTAATTCGATTTAAACTCTAAAACTTCTTACCTTACATTGTTTGTGACAGTTGCCTTATTTTATTATGCAAGGCAAAACTTGGAAAAAACTAGTTTTGACAAGATTCTATTACTTTAAAAAAATCGTTTTCTTCTAATTATATGTTTTAAAAAAATGTTTAATGAAATACAGAGAGATTATTTTAAAAATTATTAATTCTTTTATATCCATTTAAAAAACATATATGTTGAATAAATCAATTAATAATTTACACGGTATTCCATCAGAATTAAATGATATTGTTTTATAATTAAAACACAAGGAGGAATGAAGGTTTCACAAGATGCCATTCAATTTTTTTAATATCGTTTGTTTTTCTGGTTACATGTTTTACAAAAAAAAAAAAAAAAAAAAAAAAAAAAAAAAAAAACATTTCCTGAAATACTGAAAGAAATAATTATTTTAAATGAAAAGTATTACATCCATTTGAATATATATATATATATATATATATATTATTTTATAATTTAACAGTATCATATCAGAATTAAGTGGATGATACTGTTTTCTTTTGTTAGATAATTTTGTAATTAAAACAAGGGAAAACAAGCAAGTTTGACAATACGCCTTTCAATTTTTAGCTACCGTTTTTATTTCTTTTTATATGTTTCAGGAAAAGTATATTTTCTGAAATACTGGTGAAAATGATCATTTTAAACAAAAAATATTTTATTTATGTAAATGTGAATGTATATTCAATAAATATTCAGCAGTTAGTAATTTATGCATTGCTCCATGAGAAGTGAGTGTTTTCTTCTGATTGCTGAGTTTTGTAATTAATTAAGAATATTAAATATACGTGTACTAATGAAGATATTCATTTAAATAGGAAGTGATTCTTTCTTTAAATGAATAAGAAAAAAATAATCACGATGAAAATTTGTTTGCTAGAATCTAATTACATAAATCAAAATATCTCTTATAATGCAAGAGATTAATTTCCAGTTGAAAAGCAACGATGGAAGTGAGTAATGAGAGCATAAATACTATTAGACTAAATTTTAATTAGTTTTTAAATTATTATCGTTTTCCATTACCTATTATTAAAATGACAATTTGGAATAAAAAATTTAAAGGAACGAAGAAATATTTTTTTGATTAAAACAAGACTATATATAATATTTTATTAAAAACTTCTAAACTGAGTAGATTTTCCAATGAAAATATGCTAATTACCTTTATCAATTTATGAATGTTTAATTGGATTAAAAATGTAGTACCATTAACGTTATTGCATAATGTATGTTGTAATTAAGAACTCATTTTATCATAAATTTATAAAATTTCTAATTATTAATATTTAAAAGAATTTTAATAGCAGGAACATGAAAGTAAATGCATTAAATATGTAAGCGATAAGAACGATGCTTTTTAAAATTTATATTCTGGAGAATTAATTATGCATTTGATTAAAATGAATACATCTAAGAATTTCAAATTAGAATATTTCTAGCTTACCGCTTTCGAAGAATTGAACACCATTTTAAAACAACTTCTGGCGAAAAATGGTGATTCAAAGAATTATTATTTGCTATGCTAAATGCTATGTTTTGAAACCGCGAGTCTTGGGCGTTTCTTGGTTTTAAGGAAATTGAAAATGTGGTACTAAAGCTTAAAAGTGTGTAATTTTTGTCAAAAAAATTTAAATATTGATATCAGCTTCCAAGACATCTGCGTTCCAAGGCATTTTGGATCGGTGCCCTGTTGAGAAAGACGTAAATACATACACGTTGCGATAGAACAAAAAACAAATGTAACATCAGGAACAAGAAGGAGTCTTCGTAATTTCAAGCAGGCTTGAGGCAGAAGACTCCTGAATACTTGGCCTACCGCAGCCGGATGTATTATTTCACTTGGATGACATTTCGAATACGGCCTATGTAAAATGCTCCCGCCGCTTTCAGCAAGAACGATGGATTTTGTTAAGTCTGGATTTGAAATCACAACCTTCTAATAGTGAGAACTATAAGCCATACCAAACCACTGAAACCCAACACTTAAGGAATGTAGAAGGACGGGAATTCGCAGCTGTGCATAATGTGCTCTCATTAGTTCACATCCGTGGGGTGGGGTTCGATTCCGAATGCCGCCAAAGACCCACCTAGTTAATGCGATATACGTGCTGGTTAAATCTGGGGAATCAAAAGTCCTGTGGTCGATCATTGAGCAGTTTCCATGGGTGCAATGGTCTGGAGAAAACTTACTCCCCCTTCAGATCAATGTCAAAATCTATCGGAGGATTTAAAACAGAGCAAAGACGTACTTTCACCTTCGTGGTGCTCTGATTAAAACGAGAGACGCTCCCTATTGACTTAATAAATTCGCTTTGCCAAAGCATAGCAAGTTTGGCTTGTCCGAGTGTTATAAATAAATAACAGCATTAGTTCACATGGATGAGAATTTTTAAAAGGGACCCTTCGCCTCTCTTTCTAGTGCGTGCACAATTTCGAAAAGGAATGTCATAGTGTTAAAATTAATTTTCTTGTAAAATTATGCAAATATTTTAAAGAAAGTTCTATTTGATGTTCTTTTTTTTTTTTTTTTTTTTTTAATGAATCATAAGTTTCGTAATCTGAATTTGGAAAAGAAACAGTTTTCATTTTAAGTTAGCCAAAAATTAAATTTCTGATACAAGTTTAATTCCAATCTTATATGTGTTTTGCAATGGAAATTTTGGACATATATGTTGTGACAAAAATTTTAAACTTTATTTATTTAGATAAAACGGATTCACCTCAAAATTTTTATTCATGGATAGTTTAAATGTTTGTATAAATTGGATTAATATAAGAAATGTTTTCAATCGTGTCTCAGGAACCTATGTCATCACAATAGTTTTAATAAATATAAATTAAAATTAAAATACAACGAACAATTGTCGCCTCACAAATTAAATCAGCGGAAATCTCCTATAATACAGCAAATCCCCTGTATCAGCTGCAAAATGTTTAATTAAATTGCTCCAGGCTATGACTTTTATAATGTTGAATGGGACAGAATAACTTTTTCAAGGTAAAAATTCATTTCAGTAAGTTCTTATCAAGTTTTTATCTCTTTCGACAGATAAATAGAAAGTACTTAATAAAAAAGTAGAAGAAAATTAAAGATGTTGCAACTCAACTTTTCGAAAAAACTGTTATTTGTTTCACAAATCCTAAGGATAAAGAGTATTTGTGAAGAACTTTATAAACAAAAATTAAAGTCAGCTATGTTACATCGATACTGAAAAAATAAAAATGGATCCAGACCACAATACATTGGTCAACAATCTTCTAAAAGTATTGCTTGAGATGATTGTGGAAAGTCCCCTATCCTTTATTCAACTCCTTTTTAAAGAGAAAGAGTTTTTAAAAATCAAAATATAAAGGAGCGTAGAGAAGTAAAAATATTCTATTTTTAATTTATTTTTAACTGAAATAATTTTTCTTAATTTTTTAATATTAAAAATAAATATAAATAAACGATGTAAATAAAAATGCGTATAGAATAGATGGTATTTTAATTTCAACTTTAAAAGGATAAAAGTTTTAAATTTTAATATAAAGAAATGAAAAACCAAATAATGTAGTAGAATAAATCTAAAAAAAAAATTCTATTTTTGATTCAATTCAAAAAGGACAGAATTTTTAGAACTGTAATATCAAAAAGTAAAGATGGATATAATGCAATAGAATAAATGAATAAATTTAAAATGTTTATTCATCTAGGCATAAAAAAATCTGGAAAACTCAACAGAATTCTACCACAGATTTACATGTAAACACTAGAAGCGCAGTATCCAACATCAGGTTCCATGTGCTCGGGTCGAACACAAGACCTCATACTCCGAAAGGTGATATTGTATCACTCGTCCACGGTTAACCCATAGAAGATATCTTTTAAAATTTTAATGCCTATTCCCGTCTAAACGTGTACCACTGGTAGGACATCACTCTTCAGAGAGAAGGCTTCTGGATTGGATCCCAGCCACTGTTGAATAACAAGAAAGGCGAGTTACGTTTTAGCTTTCTTATTTCACCCCTGTCGGTGTGGGTGCTTGGGAGGTTTTAGGGTTTCCACCCTTGCTACAAGAGATACTGTCTTTAAAAAACCCTCCAGAAAGGCAATTATTGGGTAAATGGTAAAATGACTTACAACGGCCTGTTGTGTGCGCGATGTAAAATGGATATTCCCTATAAGATCTCGTTTACACTTAAAGCTAATGCAGTACATTCCACAAGAAACTGTTGTTGGGCACTTTTCCTGTTCACCTCTTGTCGAAATCGCCTTCACTTGATCGATGATACTAATCAGTGGGGAAGAATTGCCAAATTTAGTGTTACATCTCATGGCTTTTTTTTACTTCCATGTGATCGCAAGCCTAAAATTTACCCTTCATAATTGCTTCAACTCTGCTGTGATATTCCTCATGAAACATTATTTATGACCTTATCTAAATGTCCAAATATGATAACAACATTTCCTTCCCTTGTCTATCGAGGTGTGATGAGTTAAAATTGTGCTGCTGTTAAATTGTATCGTTCAATTATGTCATGGAATAACTAGATATTCCACGAAGTAACAAGACAAGTCAATATTGAACCATTTCGTACTTTACTTGGTTGTTCTACAGAATTAATTAAGGAAAGAATCTTAAAGTTGTAATGACACTGGGATGAATTCTGCACTTAGCCTTGAGTCGGGCTCTACCAGTTAGCTGCAGCATCTGGGTAGGATTCTTCGCAATTTAGAAGCAAGAATCAAGCAAAAGACCTCCTCACGCTTGACCTGCAACCACCCCCAGGGGTATCATTTTACCTGGTGGAGCACTGCCAGCATGACCTAATGAAACTATCCAAGCCACTTTTATCGAACACGAAGAATTTTCGGTTCAGATGTCATTCATACCCACTACCTTTTAATAACGAGAACGAAGCCTTAAACAAGCAAGTTGCTGAGAACCCATAGAGCATTAAAGTGAAAAACCATTCTTTTCAAATTTATTTTATAAATTAATTGGTGGTAAATACCTAAAATATCTCGATAAATGCATTCTTTATCTATTGAGGATAATTGAGCAGGTTTTTAATAATCCAAAATGTAAAATGATTTAAACATAGAATCTAAGTTATGCGTCTAAAAGCAACGAAATGTAGCGTACACATATATATTTGTAAAACAGATATAAACTGTCCAAAATGAACTAAAAGCAACTGAAACCGGTTCAAAGGACTTTAAAATGCTGCAACATTCAAGTAATCACTATTATAGAATACTTAGTTAAATGGTGTATTTTATCTATACTTTAACTGACTTGTTATATTTCATGAGGGATAACTAGTTATTCTTTTAAACAACTGATATCACATTTTAACAGGGAGAATTGTTTGGAGCTTTTTTTATTATTCATCTCTAGAAAAGGTATCAAAGCGGACATTGCAACCATGATCTATTCCGCAAGTCCCATCCCACTTCAGTGAACACAACGTATCTTCGGTTAAGCCGGTGATCGAACTCACTATCTGCCTATAATGAGAACGACTTCTCTGAAATATCACTCTTAATTTAAGCGATGTAGCTTTACATTTTGGAACTTGCCGAGCTGAAGGTACTGAGTTCGATCCTGGTCAGAATTGAGGAATGGTGAATGGTGTTTGAAAAAGTTCACGTGAAATTTCCCAATTAGAGAATTTTCTTTCTTTTACTTATAAAAATCCGGATAACAATAACTGTAACAATGAATCCAATCAAATTAGAATCAATATTTTTTACTAAAAGTTAATTAATCCTTAAAGAATTAAAAAAATTATGATAATGGGTTGTAAAAAATGAATCCAATCTAATCAATATCGAATTTTTTACTTCCTAACCCCTAAATAATCTTAAAAGATTAAAATATCGGGAAAATGAGTTATAATGTGTGTGAATCGCGCGCGCGACTAACCTAATATAATAATTTAGTCTAATATAATCTAATATTATAATTTATGAAGATGAACCAGAGTGATTGGTTTGTTAATTAGTGCGAATAGAATATGTGGTGTTTTAAACTCAACTTTAAAAGGATAGAATTCTTAAAATTTAATATAATGAAAGGAAAAATCAATTAATGCAAAAAAAAAAAAAAAATTTGTTTCAATTCAATAAGGATAGATTTTTTAGATCTGTAATATCAAGAGATAAAGATGATTATAATGCAATAGAATAAACGAATAATTATAAAATAACTCAAAAATCCGGAAATTTCAACAGGAATTACCACCACAGATTTCCATGCAAACACCAGAAGCGCAATATCCATCTTCAGAAGGTACAATGTACTCGGATCATACATAAGACCTTATACTCCGAAGGGCAGTGTCGTACCACTACTCCACGGTTAACGCACACCAGATACCTTTTAAAATTTTAATGGCTATTCCCTTTTTTTACGTGTTCCAATGGTAGAACACTACTCTTCAGAGAGAAGGCTTCTGGATTGGTTCCCAGCCACTGTTGAATAACAGAAGATGGGTGTTCTGTTTTAGCTTTCTTACCCATGTCGGTATGGGTGCTTTTAGGGTTTCCTTCCTT
Organism: Latrodectus elegans; assembly: GCA_030067965.1. NCBI lineage: Eukaryota > Metazoa > Arthropoda > Arachnida > Araneae > Theridiidae > Latrodectus > Latrodectus elegans. The sequence goes on from CM057815.1 coordinate 88,298,824, forward strand.
GCAACAAGAGATACTGTTTATCTCCAAGAAGACAATTATTGGGTGAACGGTAAAATGACTTACAATTAGGGGTTGGGTGCGTGGTGTCAAATGGATATTCCCAATAAGATCTCGTTTATATTACAACAAACTGTTGTTGGGCGCTTTTCCTGTTCAACTCTTGGCGAAACCGCTTTTACTCGATCGATGATACTAATCAATGGAAACCCTAAATAAACTTAAAAGAATAAAATGTCAGAAAAAATGAGTTATTATGATGAAGATGAATCAGAGTGATTGGTTTGTTAATCCACGATTATTTTTTGGAGCACGAGGGTTGATTAGACACTGAACTATAATTTAATACGAGTTCAGAGCCACTACCAAAATCCTAACTCATGGTGGGATTCAAACCCACTAGCCGCTGAATTGAAGCCCAGAGGAAAACCAATCAGCTATCAGATTGAAATGAAAAAGTGAATTCAAGGAAATTAAAATCAAGTGTTTTTTTCTTTACTTCTCCAAATTCAACCCATCTTAAAAGATTAAAGGCTCACTGCTTAAAAATGAATCGGAAATGAACCAATGTAGTGGGAATTGAATAATTTTAACTTCTTGAAATTCAACTATCTGAAAAGATTTAGAAAATTTCATAAAATGAATTGCAGTGAATTCAATTTAATTGGAATAAAAATTTTCTTTCACTTAAATGTAGAAAGATTCACTTATGATTAATTTAATTTGGCAGACCTGATTCTTATTGCAGTTCTGAAAACTCTCCGAAACTTAAGAGACCAGTGAACAGTCTCAAGAATGAGAGTTTTTTTTTTTTTTTTTTTTTTTTTTTTTTTTTTTTTTTTTTTGTAATCTGGGTCAATCGTTGAGAAACCATGGATCACATGTTTTCTTCTGGTTAAAGATCCGGAGAACGAGCCGGCCAGGGAAGCAATTTAATCTGGCGATTGCCGAAGATCATTTAGACAATGCGCATCATGTATGCCTTATCCTGTAGAAATATGGTTGGGAGCAAGCTCTGAAGTTAAGAAAGGATTTCTGGCTCCAAAACTTCGGAGATCTAGCGCTGGATGTTTAAAGTACCAGCAATGCGTACCAGAGGAGTGAGAGAGTGATATCCAATACAATCCCATACCATAATACCCGGTTCAAGACCAATGTGGTGGAGCCTGTTTAGCATCCTCCCTCTACAGTTTCTCCAGACTCTAATGCGACCCGAAAAGATTTAATACGCGGACCAGAGGCCCCTGCCATGCATTAAGTCCTCTCGGGAAGACATTTCTTAGATAATGGTTTGTTTTAATCCGTGACATTCTACTTTGTAAAATGCTGTCTTACTACTAGGCTATGAAGGATCCTGAGTGATGCATATTACAATTTTCTTTCCTGTCTGACTGATCACCGTGGTCATTGCCTAAGTGTTTTCCAAGTGTCCTCCCTTGAGACACGGTATACAGCTCACTATCTTTAAAACGTTCTCATTTAAACTAAAGTTGCAGGGATGTGTTAAAATGACCTTCAACGATTTCAAGCCGTTAAGATGTCCATATTGGGGTATCCAACGTATGTGCCACAACAGCTGAGCATGGCCAAAGGGAAAAACTGAGCTCTTAAGAAGAAAATTACAGGCTGAAATCACAGCTTCTGTTTTAACGGCATACTATGTCCATGCCTTTTTTTATGCCCAATTGTCGAAGTGTGTGCTTGAGAGTTTATTAGGTTTCTTCATTTGCGACACCAGAATGACTCTAAGCACATCCTCCCGGAAACCAATGTTATGAAGTGGATGCAGTTTTACAACTCTTTTCGGTTGTTATGCTGTCCACTAATCTAGCAAAAGAATAGCTTCAGGTAGTCTAGTTAACAACAGTTGCTATAGTAACAAGAGCTGCCCATTACCAACAAGGGTTAAAGGTTTTATGAATGTTCAGTGTTTAAGATCTTACCTAATGTGATGCTCATGGTGTTCATTAAGCTAAAATTGGCGATTTCCTTCTCTTTCGTCTTGTTGAATACTGATCTTGTCTTGTTTCCAAGGTAACAGAGAGATTGGCTTAATCTATTAAGGCAGACATTAAAGGATGTCACAGTATCCAATCTAATATATGTGAATGCTAGAAAATGAAACAAAATACCCACTACCTGTTAAATTAACAATCAAAATCAAGAGCACGGGTTGTCGGTGGGCCCTTTATAATTAGAAATTAGTTTCCATTAACTGTGTGCTTAGAGAAACACTATCTTGTGCGATCTTAGCCATTTAGGCCAGCAAACTGACCAATCGGAAAGCAGAATCCCCTAAAATATCCTTTGAAGTATCTATGACCCATTAATTATACTCATTAGCGAAGGGAAATTCCGTAAGTATCAGATGCATATTCCAACTCCACCGGAAGGGAAGATTTGTTCATACGGCACTTGAACAAAAGTTAAATTAATTAAAGACGTGAGTTCTGAAATAAGAGGCAGATTTCTCGGCTGTCTTTCAGTCTTTTCTAGAATTTATATATATTTTTATGTAAATGAGACACACACACACAGCTTAAAAAAGATGTGATGAGCATCAAAGTGAAAGTACTAGATAAATTTCAAAACAATTCATAAAAATTAATCAGCTATTCGAAAAAAAACAATGTTTTATTTCCATAGAAATAACATTTGTATTAAATTATACATAAAATTATTAAATGATAACTGTACCAAAGTTCTTACATTGCATTCATTTATATAATGAAAAATTTTTAATATTCAATATAATCATCCTTTCTAGCATTTCTATTTCTGTTTATGTGTTTAGTATTTACTGTATATTAATTTTACTAAAGTTTACGTCGTTAAATAGCTTTAAATTTATATAATTAGTTATAATTTTTGTTTCTTAATCTTATGTTCGTGACCTTAATATGTGTCATGTATTAATTTAAAATTTGCTTATTAAAGGTTAAGTACTAAATTTAAATTATTAATATTACTTTTGCTTCTAGTATTTGAAAACTTAATATAGTGGATGTTTGGTTAACGAACAGTTTGGACTGCGAATAAATCGGATAACAAACATTTTCACGAAAGAATTTTTTACTCGGACAACGAACACATATTCGAATGTTAACGAACATTCTCGGCTCTCGGAGCATGATTTGCAGGGTTGCCAAACCCAACGGACCAAAATTCGTTCATCATCTTTCTTGAATAATGTTTGCAATAGAACGTTTGTAGACAATGTAAACCACCAGTTTAATTTTAATCAAAACCGAAAGTAATTTTATTTCGAGCACCCTACCTCATTCATTCGTTGAATCAGTGGGAGTAAGTCAGAGCAATGGTCTTAGAATGACACGCAAGTCAAGCTGATATCAATAAGTTTAGGAATCTTAACAACACAACAATGCTGTTAATCATTTCAAGAAAGTCTTTAAAATGAGAGAAAAACATGCATTTTGTTTATGGGGCTTTAAAGCATTAGACATGTTCTTTAATGTCCCATAAGCAAAAAATAAAAAGGGCTGATTAATATGCAAGCCTACACGTATGTATTATTTTTTCAGTAAAGTTACCAAGAAATTATACATGATATTTTATAATTTAATTTTTAGGGTCTCCAGAACGAATGAATCGATTTCAGAAAGAAATCTGGTAAATCGATGATCAGTTGACGAACAATTCGAATAGCAAACATTGTCTTGAAACGGATTATGTTCATTAACTGATCACCCACTACATTTATTTTTATATTATTAAATATGAATTTGAATCAAGCATGGGTTAGAGGGGACAAACATTCAATCAACATGGCAGCAGAGAGAGTGAGTCTGTATCTTCTGGTAATAGAAAGCCTGACTACAAATGATTGAGACGTATTTGTAAGCTGACACTTTCTTCATTATTGATACTGTGTTGTTCACCATTTAGCGGTAATTCATTTACAAGGTATTTTTCAAAATATTTTGTTACATATTCATCCTGTATGTTTAGTTTCATAATCAATAATATGCAGTTTAAGTTTGCGTAACTACCTGTAAAGAGCACCATTGGTATCAGTACTCTGTCTGGAAGGTTCACGGCTTTAAAATTCAGGAACAAACTACTCTTGCCCACCACTTTCGAAGTGGTCACCTCAGATAACTAAAATTTTCTAAGAGCTCCAAAATGTTCGAGACCTGCTGTTCCAATTGTTTCGCTTAAAATGTTACGCAAAATCACATTCTTCAGTGCCTGGGACTATCCAAGCAAAATTTATACGAATATCCTTTGATGGTGTTAGATTTTTTGGAGGTGTTTAACGGTATGGACTTGGTCTAGCCAAGTCCTAACATTAAAACGTCCTAATCCTATCTAAAATGTTAAAACGTCCTAGTTCTATCTAAAATGTTAAAACGTCCTAGTTCTATCTAAAATGTTAAAACGTCGTAGTCCTATCTGAAAGGTGACATGCATCAACAAGATTTCACATACTCAAGGAGTAGCAAGGTGATTCCTCTTTGCCGGACTTTAGTACGTCTTGGACGGCTTTGGACTGGACTGGGACAACTGCCCAGATCTTGCATGGGACTTCATTAAAGTCCACGTAGAACAAAACACTTGAAAGGCATGAGAACTTCGACAGATAGAAAAAAGAGTTACAACACCAGGCTTTGTCCTCAATGCCCGGATAACGCCCAACTGTCTTCACAACACATCTTCATCTTCCAGCAATGCTGGCCAAGCTTTTTAACAGCATCATAGAGGATCCTGTGGAGTTTTTTTTTACAGATAAAGTTGTAAAGATCACCAGGGCTGTCTTCGACAGCTGTGAGGACATTCAGGGATTTTGCACGTATTCCATATACACGACATCATCATTAATTTCGTGTTTGTTATTAAAATTTAAATTATTACTATTAGTTATCTTTTTAAAATTTATACTATTAAATGAAAATTTCATTTCTGATTGGGAATTTTTTGAAAAGAAATGAGATACATAACACAGTTCCACTAAACATTTTATAAATATTCTTTATTTTGTTTTGTTGTAAAAGAAACTGCTAAAAGAGCAAATTCGTCGAACTTCAAATTGTATAGCATTTGTTAGATTACAGAAAGACCGGCCAAATTAATTTTAAAAATCTTAAGAAATTATGTATAAATTTGTTAAAAAGAGAATATACATTTATGATTGTAAATTTTAGGAATAAATATCCTACATAACAGTATATAAGTTTATCTGTATAATATTACGTCATATTAATATATTATTAAATATAAATTTCGTTTCTATTCTTTATATATGCTTGTAAATTTAATTTTTGTTGTATATTAATTTATAGCTTATATTGTATTAGATACCTTAAATTTAAGTAATCAGCGTTTGTGTTTATGAATTTAATATTTATTAATGAAGTAAATGTTTTTAAATATCATTAAATTTACGTTAATAATTAGAAATTTTGTTTATTATTATTGCATTTGCAAATTGAGTATTTGTTGTACATTAAATCAGCACTTTTGGTATATTCTGATTAAATTTTTATTTAAAATAAAAATTGAGTCTCCATTATTTGTTCTATATTAATTTTGTGTTTCTTATTAAAGAATTGTTAAATATAAATTTTGCTTATGATAGTTGTATTTATTAATTTAGTATTCCTTGTTTATTAATTTTTTATTTGTTGTGCACACAAAAAAGTTTATATCATTGAATTTATTCATTTGAATGCAAAATTTATTTCCAATATTTATAGATTGATTTGTGAAATTAATAGTTTCTGCTTATAAATTTCATAATTTATCATTACAAAATATAACAGTACTAAAATTTTTTATGCATTATTGACTATAAATTTCGTTTGTATCAAATTTATCATAATTTTCATATAATTGCTAGTTTACTTTACTGATTTATTTGGAAATCTAATGAATATTATTAGCTTCAACCAAACTGTGAGTCGATCAGTTCGACGCGCCTGAGTTTGCATCCCTGGAAGCTATTACTTAGTTTCTGTATCATAGAAAATGTATAGATTATTTTTTAGCCTGTGTACTAGCTTCTAACTGAAATTATTGTTGTCACTGTATCTGAGAGAACTGCAATATAACTTAGAAAGAAAACTAATCTTCTTTAGTTTCTGAATTATCACATTCTCATCGACATGAAGTAGTAGCAAGAATACCAAGGAATTAACATGATACTAGCTATATACACATTCCATCAACACACTCGTTCCATTGATTTTAATCAAACCTTGATGGTCTGAAGAATTCATAGATTATGACAATTTTTTTCATACCCTTTTAAAGTTCTGGACCTAGTAAAAAAGGAAGCGAGAGTTATCGGACCAGAGAACGTGTTTCCAATCATCCACAGTATAACGGTGGTGTTGGTGAAAAAAACAATCTTATCAGTCTACGGACAACGACGGTACACGTGTGGTTGTTGTTGCACCAGTATACTTCCCTGTACCTATTCCTGAGATTGACTTTACCAGTTGCATACAAGCAGCCGGATGGAGTCCTAGTGATTTTGAAGCAGGGAGCAAGCAGAAGATTCCCAAGACTTACCTGCCACCCCCAAATGCATCACCTCACCTGGAGGACATTGCTGCCAGATTTAGTGTGCCCCGACCGCCTTTAGCGAAAGCAACGGAACCTTGACCAGCCTGGGACTCAATCTCACTTCCTCCCGAAAGTGAGAATGACTTCCTCACTAAACAGGCCCCGTGACCACAATTTTGGGAGGGGATATAAAATTATATAGGAAAACAATGGAACAAAAATTCATAGGATTATGAAATTACAAGAATATTTAGGATCACTAAGTTTTAAAATACATGGAATTACACACTTACAGGAATACATGGAATTACAAATGTATGAAAATACGAAGGTATTCTGAAATTTTGAAGGTATTCTGCAGGTAGCCATGACATCTGTGCAGTTTCTTTGACAAAGACACTTTCACTCAGATTAAAGAGACGAGGGTGGTAGGAGTCAATGCACATTTTATTTTCTATATCTGAAGGTGATGATAGCAGTGGATCGAGACACTGAATTCCGCCTCTGGTGAGTCGTATGTATTTTGACTCTGCTTCCATTATCAGGTGCAGGAGAGGAAGGCCAGTAATTACCTGGAGTGCAGAGGTGGGTGTTGAGCGGAAAGCTCTCGTGATATTCAGAAGAAACCTTCGTTGAATAGATAATAATTTTAGGGTCAATTTATTTATTTGTTAAGGAGGCTCTCCAAATTGCTGCTCCGTGGCAAAGCATTCTCTCAGTGACGTTTTTGTACAGTAAAATCCTGTTTTTTTACTATAACACCAGTAATTTCCAGCCAGTCTTGAAGAAGTATTGGTTTGTTTCCTTGGGTTACAATATGTTCTTTATAATTCAGCTTCTTGTTCAAGATGACTCTCAGGAGTTTGCCTTCTTCAATCTGTAGTCACCCCATAGAATTTGTGGAACACATTGGAGTTTAGAGACTAACTTGAACTTGGTCTTATCAAGTGAGATATTCAAGTTGTTCATATCAGACCATGATATGAAGTAAGTGAGCGCTAGTGAAGCTACTCTGCCCAGCTTCTTTTCGCTACAAGTGTCTATCACAAAAGTAAAGTCATCTGCGAAGGCCTGCAGGTGGATATTGCTGCGCTGGTCGATTTCTTTTCCTATTGTGGTCCAGTCAATTTTCAAAGGAGTATCGGTTACAAGATTCCACAGTATCGGGACACGGCAGGAACCTTGGGGACATCCCACTGTCTGGCTTCGAGTTGCAAGGCCTGCATTCGTATGTAAAATGAAAAGTCTGTCATTTAGATGGTTGATTAGGATCTTAGTGATGTTAAATGGACTACTGGTTTTACAGAATTGTTTCTTTAGTTGAAGGTGAACGGTACACGTGTAGTCTTCCCGTTCCGAAATCAATTAAGATCCGCTGAACATTTCACACTGTTATTACTGGTCGAATAAGGAAACTGACAACAATTTGTGGAGAAAATATGTCGCCCATTATCTCGTTAAGGAATTCTTATCAAATGCTCATGTTTCTGTTCATTCACAAACTCTATTAAATGTAGCACCGCTGTTTTGATTTGAGGTTTAATGATCAACCAACTTTACATGCGTAAAAGTGTTTGATGTACAAATCTAAATTTTATAGTACTCAAGGAAATATTGTATCCTATCTCTGGACAATTACAATGCCGTCTTCAGGCATTTAAATCTCAACGAACGATCATTATGGAGCAACAGCAAATATAAGATCTTTACCTCAAACATTTATTTTTTTATATTACGCGCGAGTGAACAAATCGGAAATACTTACTTTAAAACTCCATTAAGAGAAAGGGAGATTATTTTAGGAAAAAAATTATAATAAAATCACAAAACGATCATAATTCTACCTATTAAAGTTATCAAAACAAAACAGTTAAAAATCTACCAAAAATCGTAATCCATTAATTTAATTTGGACAAAAGATTTGCATGAGAATGCTCTTCTAAATAAAGTAGAATCAACGTACAGTATTCAATCATAAGAAAAATAAAATCAGCAGCAATTTGTGGAAGTGTTATCTTATTCAACAATCCTCACCAGCTCTCCAGTTTTCTTTTCAATCAAGGTCTTTTACCTCAGAATTACTTTCTGAATGTAAGATTTTCATTATCGATCAATAAACACTGTTACACTCGGGAAATTGTCTCAAGTAGAAATCCAAATTTAATACCAACAGCGAAGATACTTTGTCACTTTTATATTCGATTCGCTGACAAAAATAACATGACCAAAGTCACCTAAATCTTGATATACTTGTACTGTGTATTCGTAATTAATCCATTATTATAGATGAGAAGATCAAACACTTAAAAGACGAGAACTTTCGATTTTGTTAAGTGCGGATTAAGAGACACAAGAGGCATAGGGGAGTGTGTCGGAGCGAGAGGAACGTTATGGGTGTGTGTGAAGACGAGCAAATTAAATACTGTGCACCAAAAAGGTTATTCCACTGTTAACTTAGAAATTCACAGACTGGAGGTAGGAGTTTGACTCCAGGCACTCCGTAAAAAACTATATGGTTCCAGGTTCCAGGAGTGGTAGCAGAGGTACCGCTTCCAGGCCATGGAAAATACATGTGTTTCGAATAATGTAAAATGAACCAACTAAATTGATGTTTGTTTCTATAACTAATGTTACGTTTGTTAATGTAAAATAAATTTGTCGTAAAAAAGAAGATATGTTGGTATTACTGAACGATCCTGGAAACGACAGGTTCGTGAAATAATCGCTATAGATTCGGTGTATCGCATGTCGCTTTTTGTTGGTAGTATACCTACTTCCATTATTTACTCTCGCAGAGTTCTTTCTACTATAGGAAAAATAAAACTTAAGCTTTATTCACCGTAAGAAATATATTTTTAATTTATTAGATATTGAACAAATGCCAATTATTTAGATTAAAATACCGACTATAGTTAAATTCACTTAAATCTTCATAACTTGCCACTGATCAATGAAACATAAAATAATTGCCAGTTAATTACTGCCTTACCTGTCTGGGCCATTTACTCATAACATACTATCATTATTCACACTTAAACACTTCTTTCACAGGACAAACAAAACATTAGCTTTATTCATACGTAAGAACTATATTTTTAATTTATTTTATATTGAACAAACACCTATGATTTCCATTAAAATCACCAACAATTACAACACACCCAAAGTCACTTAAATCTTGATAGTTTGCCTCTGCATAGCAGTTACCAATATAATAACCGCCAGTTTATTATTCTCTTATCTGTCTACCGCACGTGGCGCTAATTATTGGTAGCACACATCTATTATTTGCACGTGCATGCCACTTTCTGCCATTGGATATGCAAAACCTCAGCTTTTTGTAACATAAGAAATGCATTTTAATTTATTAGATATGGAACCATTAAATGTTATCTTCATTAAAATAACCGACTTATACACCGTGCCCAAAGCCACTTAATAACCTGCCACTGGGTAGCAATAATCAAAAGAAATACATAAAATAACAATGTTCGATATTAATTCATTAGATATCGAACATTGTTATTTTCATTAAGGTAAAAGTAAAAGATTATTTAATAAAACAAACACATTTCATACCTTAAATGTATTTAATAAATAATAATTTTCTTTTTTGGAAAATGTTTGGAAGAATTTTCACAAGAACCTAGTATTTATTTATTATTTTTTCCATCTAGTGTGTTAATTTAATTTATTCTTAATACTGATTAAAAATGTCAGAAAAATATGTTTTAAAATATTGTACAATATAATCAATTGGAAATTAGACACTTTTTATAATGTCATCATCTCGGAAAGAGTCTTTAGGGTGCTAAATATTTGCGATTTTATAAATGAGCAAAATTTTTTTGACTGGAATTTCTTTGCTTCTGTGCATTTTATTAGATACTAAATTATCACCTTGTTAAGTTAACACAAAAAAACACCATCAAAATCTTATTTCAGCTTGTATATGAATGTGGAAAATAATTATTTAACATTCTTGTTAAATTATTTTAATTATCTTTGCCCAAGTTTGAAATATTTATCTGTTAAAACCTTTAAAAACTTAAGATGAAACAAAGAATAGAATTCAAAACAACTCAAAATATTCATCATAATGGAAAACAGAGCTAAGGTGGACTCAGTAATTGTATGATAAAAATATACATAGAAAAATATTTTATTTGATACTTATAACTAAAATAAATAACCAATTTTAAAATAAAAAAAGAAAATATAGAAAGTATATAAATAATTAATTAACATCAACATTAAATTTTGTTAACTATATATCTTTTATTTTTTCTTTAATGTTAGTTCAAAATTTTATGGAGATAAAAAATGAATCGGAGTTTCGAAAATTAAGAAAAAACACTGCATTACATAATAGAAAAAAATTAATGTGGATTTGTCAGCAAAAATGATCAAAATTCATACACAGTGTCAAAACTCTTCATATTTACTCATCTTATTTAATGCAAATTACGAACATGACGGCATTGAAATCAAATAATATTATTTTAGATTGTAAGAAAATTCGATTAAAAAACCTTCTTGATATCTACGGATTAAAATGTATTAACCATTCTTAACCTTTTTATGACAGTTTTTAAAATTATACAAAAACTTTTGACGAAAGAAAAACTAGTTAAAATTCAAAAAAGTTTAAAAATCATAATGAAAAACAGATTTAAATAATATAAATTAATAAAAATCTATTTATATACGGTGACAAATTACGGAGACAAAATTCTTTCAATCCCTCTGATTTTGTTGATCATGAAATATTACTTTTTACTTAAATCAATGTAACACAACCCATTTGTCAATTTTTAAAAGAATTTTTTATTAAAAAATTGTTGCAATTTAAAACTTATTATTAAAAAACTTGTTTTAATTTTTTTTTAAATAACTAAAAATGTTTTCCCAATCTTTACATACATTGTGTAAATTATAGTTTAATATTTCTTTTTAATTTTTTTTCTTAAATATTTGAATTATCAAAAATATTAGCAATAAAATTTTAATGATTATCACATAACTTTTTTTCAAATCGTGTTTGCTTCGACACCCGTACGCGGAAATTTCAGAAATGAATTTCGCTTGTGCAGGCTTCACTTCCGCGGGATGGGGAGAGTTGGCGACCATCATTGCCCCGACTTTAATGAGCGTCCTCGCCAATGGAGTGTCTTGTTCGATACGGGCCTCACCCTTATTTAACATTCGTTCTCCGTGTTTACATCATTTCCGGGCTTTCCCACGCGACGTATCTTTTTTTTTTTTTTTTTTACCAAGTTTCTTGGAAGCTGGGCTCTTTCTGTCAAAGGGATGGATTCTCCTTAATGGAATGGAGGGTGGTCGGCAAATTTCCTTCAGAAGAATGGAGCTGTTTGCTTTCGCTAGGATGCTAAAATAAACGCTGAGGGAATTTCACCGATCAATGGGTTAACCTTTTAGATTAATTGGAAAAGTTTTATTGAAATAATGGTGTTGGACTATGTTCTTAATAGGTCATTTAAAATCTATCATTGCTTCAAAAAGTTTCAAACACTTAACGCTGTCATCTGAAGCTTAGAAATCAATGAGGACTCGTGTTGAGGTTTTGTTTTTTGTATTGAAATTCAAGTTATTAGCTACAAGAGGCACACATTTTTTTAAATGAATTTCATATCCGAATCAGCGATGAACGATCACATCCACTAAAGTCGGCTTTTGCATGTAAAATTGCTCATGGTGTCAATGTCTTCCAAGAGGAATGATCCTTCTGAACTTCTGTACTCTGTGAGCACGCTTAGTAAGTATTAGCTTCAACTTCTTATCAGAAAAAATTTCATCTAAAGAAGTTAGATTTAAGAACGGGGGTCAGTTTCCATAAATTTCGTTGCTTAAAGAAGGAAAATTGTCAGAAAATATCAGAATTTTCGCACAGTTGGCCAGCAACTGATTCCTATGATAAACTTTTAGGGGTTCATGTTGTTTCCCTGGCAGCACAGTAACAGGAGTATCTGTATTGTCATCTGCATTCAAGTACAATTCTTCTGCAAATCTTACGATAAGAAACGTACGACAATATATTTCATTGTGTACAAAGTGTTTTGCTCTAACACATTTTATCAACTGCTTTAAATCAGTTTATTTCGATTGATAGTTATTTTCTGAAGAAAGACAAGATCGCTATAACTGCTGCAAATGGCTGAAACATATAATTTAAGAATTTAAAAAACAATAAACTGCGTAAAAACGCGCAATAAGTTAAATTTGGTGTAGAATTCAACGTGGCACGTCAGTCGTGGTTCTACTTGAATATTCCCCGGATTTTCTCCCATTAAGCTCTTGGACAAGGATCGTTGTTCGGATCTTTGTTCTTTGCCGGTGGGAGGAAAGGTATTGTATTAGTGACCCATTCGAAGATCCATCATATTCACAAGTGATGAAAGGGTCGCTTAAATTGTTCATAATCACAATGTCCCTCTACTGATACTGCATTGAAGGTGAGCGAGTTCCTTCACCAGCATGCTTCTTTACACTCAGTCCTCAGTTGGACTCTACCAGTTAAATTAGGGTACCCGGGTGATATCTTCGTGATTTTGAAGCAGGGATCCAGCAGAATACCACTAATACTTGATCTGCCACTCCCAGAGGTATCGTTTCACTTGCAGGACATTGCAACCACGATGTATTTATCACAATACAGCCGTGTTTAGCGAACACAACGGATCTTCAGTTAAGCCAAGATTCGAACTTACGATAGTGAGAAAGATGCCCTAACAAACCAGACCACCGCGGCCCTGGGTGTCTGGATCAGGTGTCGACTCGCTTCTTGTTCCTGTTTCATTACAAGAGGATGGATTGTCTGTGTTTAGCGACTTCTTCATCAGAAATAAGCAGTCAGAATCTTATCGCAAATAAACAAATGAAAATACCATACATTCTTAACCGTTGAAAATATACATGAATTCATTCCCACAAAAATCAATTCACATACAGCATATATAACAAATGTCACAAGAACGCAATTTTAATTAAGTTAATGATGAATTAAATTAATTTAAAATCGCGCAATTTCAATTTTCATTAAATTAATATAATATTATAAATTAAATTAATTTAATGAAAATCGAAAATTTTATTTTGCATTTTTCATTAGAAAAATATTTACATCAAATTATATATCATCTAGAGCTTTTTTTTTTTAAAAAAAAAAAAAAAAAAAAAAAGATTCTTAACTATACAAATTAGGAATAACTAGCCTATCTCGAATTAAATTACAGTATAAATTAACCCCCCTCTTAGTGCTATTATTTATTTTCTTTCTGTATTTATCAAAAACTACAACTTTAAATCTTGATACCACTGATGAATTTTTTCGAAATCCGTCCATGAAGTATTATATTATATGGATTTTTGCTTGAAATTTTGTTCTTCATAATAATTTTAAATTTCACTACGAGCCTTAAGCTACAAGATGATATTCGAAACTAAGAATTATCGAATCAAAGATTAGAATGTTACATTTTTGCAACTAGCTTGGCAGTGTAAGGGAATAAATTGAACAATAAGTCTCTTCATCTGTATTGTTGTTGTTGTTACTTATGACACTTGGACAAGCCAAGCTCGCTATGCCTTGGCTAGGCGAATTTAAGTCAGTAGGGTGCGTCTTTCGTTTTAATCAGGCCAACATGAATGTGAAAGTACGATTTTGTTCTTCAAATCTACGGATAGATGGCGCCATCAAAATTCCACTCGCTCAATTTTGACATTGATCTGAAGGGAGAGGAAATTTTCTCCAGACCTTTGTACCCATGGTAACTGCTCAACGACCGACTCCAGGACTTTCGATTCCACAGATTTAACGAGAACGTATATCGCATGCACTCGTTGGGTCTTTGGCAGCAATGGGAATCAAACCCCACCCTTCCGGATGGAAGACCGATGCCCTAACCACTAAGTTACCATGACCTCATCTGTATTCAAAGCATATGAGAATGAAGCGCCACCTGTTGTGTGATTGATTAATAAATATTCGATGAAGAAAGGATAGTATACCAACGACAAATTGGTACTCTACAAATTAGTTAGATCACAAATACTTTTCGCAAAATTTCTCCTCGTTAGAATGAAATTTTTGTTCAAAAATAATGAAATGATTTTAATTTTGTTCCATTTAAAAATTCTTTGAAAGATAAATGCTCTTCCATACCATTTCATTTTTTTCTCATAATTGTTTTATAGAGAATAAATATAGGAATTAGTGCATTTTGCTCCAGAAAAAGATAATTTTATTAACTGGCGCATTCTAACTCGGAAGATTATATATTAAGACGCAACATTGATTTTTTATTACAAATAGAAACCTCGGTTTTGTATAAAAACAATTTAGATTAAAAAATTTGTATAAAAACAATTAGATTAAAAATTGTTCAAATGTTCTTATCATTTGAGTATCAACTTTGATGCGAAACTTTTATTTTTCTTTGTTCTTTCTAATTCTCCAGAAAAATACTCGCATCTTAATGATTAAATTTTTTTGCAAACATCTCTTACTTTCGTACGATATTATGCCAAAACTAAAATTAATATTTACATCAAAATTAATTCAAATATTAAAATTGTCCTGCAGAAATTTTGATTCTAAAATTTAAGAACAGTCATCTTAAAAAGTTAGTTTCATCAATAAAATTTTGATTAATAATGCTCATCACAAAAATATTTTTATAAAGAGGAATTCCTAAAACTCTAGAGCTAAAATTCTGACGACGAATATTGTGTCAAAATCGTAGAGTTCTGTCGCCAATTTCATGTGCCGAATTTAGAATAAATTTGAAAATTGAAGCATTAATTTCAAATGATAATGGTTCTTTTGAAAACATTTGAAACGACAATTTTATTTTTGTTTCAATAGCTCTTCAGCAATTTTATTAGAGATAAAATTTTTAATTTTTTTTAAATTGGTTGTAAACGAAAAAAATCATGTTATATTTTGTAAATTTCATCTAATTCCTAATTGAAGAGACTAATAGAAGTTTATTCCTTAAAGAAAACTGCAAACTCTAAATATGTAGTTTTTTTCTGCACAAAAAATTATTTCCCTTTTAATTATTTATTAATTAAATTGCTGTAAATTAATCAATTTTTTCGATATTTATAAATATTTCAATTTTAAGTGTAAATTGTTTTTCCGAAGGAAAATTTTTAGCAATTGATCAAACCTATATATATTTTGTAAAAAAAAAAAAAAAAAATTGATGGTTTACCAATTAATTACTGAACCAATTATTATTTAGTACTAAATAAATTAATAACGGAAGTTGAAGAAAAGAACTTAACAGTAACTGATTTCTTCCATATTGTAAATGTATTTATTCTCTTATAATATATAATCCTATGCAATATGTATATTGTTTACGAGCAAATGATTACACATTGCATATGTGAGTAAGAATTATATTATTTAAAAATATATTTATTAATTTAATTCCATAAATTTTTTTTGCTCCAAGATATATATTAATAATTTTATATTTGAAATAGACTGTATTATGTGCACACATTTTTTTTTTAATTTTTCGTAAATAATAATTAGTTTTACAATTAAGTTTGACTTTCATTAGAAACATATCTGACAACAGTTGGGAATTGCTCTATTGGTGAAATATTATAAAAACTGGAGCAAATAAGATGAATAAATTTTGAGATGATTGACTATCATTCTTAACAAATTGGTATTGAGCCTATTTATTTGAATATTATAAACGCCACATGAGATTCATCTCATTCTTACGTTATTTCATCATACGCATGACAGCAAAATACTTTTAAATTTTGTGGTAGCTTTAGAACTGTGGTTGTGTGTGCTATATTATTTAAGCTTCATATCTTTGGATTTATAATAATAATTTTATACTTTAAATGTGCTTCATTGCGTATTATGTAAATTTATTAATATTTGAATAAAATAATCTGCAATTTCAGTGAGCGTTGACAATAATAAATGCAAAGAGGTATTCATTTTTATCCAAGGGTTTTATTTTGCTAAATTATTTTAAATGAACTTCCCCAAAAATTTTAACACTGATATTTATAATATAAAATTAACTCAAATACTTCAAAACATTAAATAATTTTTCCGTTATATATCTTATTATTTTTATGCTCTTAAACCAGAGAATTTCATGCATTAAATGATTTAAATATCGTATAAATTACAGAAAAGTTTATTACAAGTAAGCATTTCAATTGCAGTAATTAAAATAAAAATGTCAATTTAGATTTATCATCATAAAATCAATATTTGATAAACTTTCTTGCTATTTTTCTGCATTTTAAAGAAATTACTTTATTTAAATTATTTAGTTATCATATACATTATAACTATAGGACATCTAAATAATAAAATAAGGATGTTTTGATGATACCCGATTAATATGTTATCCAAACTTCTTAATTCATTTAATTATAAAAATTTCAGATCAGATTCTTTAAATGGCGAATTTTATATTTATAACTTAATTTAATAATCATGTAAATTACCATATTTTATGCAATCAAAACATTTTAATCATAATTAAAAATATCAAATTCTTCAACCAATTAATTAAAATTTTCAATTAAATTTCCTTCTGTTTTAAAGTGTATTAGGGAGATTATTTTATTGAAACTTTTAAAATATGATGCAAACAATAATTAATGAATGTAGACTAAATATTTTAACTAGCCGTATTTATAATTGAAAAAAAAAACTAAGTTATTCAGTACAATGAATTAAATTTTCAATTAAAGTTTTTATTTTTTATTCATCTTACCGAAATTAGTTCATTAAAATTATTTTACTCTCATATAAATAATAAATAATATTATATCATAAAAGTATTTTAACAGTTACAATTGTAAAAAAAAAACTTCATGACAGATTATTTAAACCACTGAATAAAATTTTCGATTAAATTTTTAACCATAAAGTGGTTGTATCTTTCGCAGTAGATGGGGGTACCCCTTTGGTTTGGCAAAAAATGCTTGTTGATAAATATAGGCAGTAAACTTTTAATCTTTGGTAACTGGTATTTTTAACGTTTTAACTTACATAGTTTTAGGGTTGCCATTTTGTTATTCACATTTTGTCAACTGTCTTGGCGTAAAAAAAATCAAGGCCTATTCGTAAATAAATTCCTACCCGACGTCGTAAATCCGACTTGACGACGAATTTGCTGCCAGTCTTCTAATGACATTCTGCGAGCGGCTGCAAACAATGTGAAATTAACCATCGAATGTATGAGAATAATGTCAAGTTCATTTTGTTAATAAAATTATATGAAGTCCAAAGTATTAGAAGGTGTTTTCTAATGATTTCGTTTTCCATTGACATATTGAAAATACTTTATCTTATGTGTATAAGATAAAGTAAAAAAGGCAAAACAACTACTTTATGATTAGTTTAAATCGGCAAAGATGATTTAAATTTTTTTTAAAAAAAAGTTCATTAATTAATAGCATTCTAAATTAATAAATGCAATATTTGTAAATATCCTCTATTGAATCGTAAGGCTAGTGTTTGGTTTTCTATTTTTTAATGTATTTTATAGAATTTAATTATACCTTATTATAAATAACCAATTCATATTCTATAAAGCTGAAAAAAACTTTTATTTAATTTTTATTTTTGCATGTTTTGAATAGGTTGTTTCATTAAAACTGCTTAAATATGATGCCAGTAAAAACTAAACACTTTAATTGCCGCAATTGTAAATTAAACAACATTTTCGTTATTCAATGCAGTGAATTAAATTTTTGAATAAATTTCTTGCTAATTTAATCAAAAATTTAATTTTATGTATTTTAAAGAGGTGATTTATTGAAACTAATCAAATATGAAGTAATTATCAAATATAAAATATTATAACTACCTTAGTTGTAATATTAAAAAACCACTCAGATTATTCAAAGCAGTAAATTAAATGTTCACTTTAATTTTTTGCTATTTTTGTGTGCTTTAAGAAATAAATTTATTTAATTATCATATAACTAGTAATTACTCTGAGGGCTATATTATTAAATTACTTAAACTAATATGATTGTAATAAAAAATCCTTTTAGGTTTATCAGAAAATTGAATTAAATTTTGAATTAAATTTTTCGCTATTTTTTGTGTTTTAAAGAATTGAATTTGAAGTTT
This sequence comes from Latrodectus elegans, assembly GCA_030067965.1. NCBI lineage: Eukaryota > Metazoa > Arthropoda > Arachnida > Araneae > Theridiidae > Latrodectus > Latrodectus elegans. Next base: position 88,317,497 of record CM057815.1, read on the forward strand.
AATAAAAGAATCACAGTTCAAATTATTCAAACCGTTAAATATTTTTTTTAAATTTATTAAAATAATTAACGTGTCATGTAAATAAATATTACAGAAGACTGAATTATCAAAGCATGGCTTATTATTATATACTTTCTATGGATAAAAGTCGAAATGAGTGGGCGATTGTCCCCCGAATATACCTGGGACTTCAAGAAGTATCGTCTTTTACCCAAGAGGCGGGGAGGGAGGCAGAGGTGACTCGTCCCCCGATCGATGTGAAGTAGCGATTGGTGTAGAGAGAATGCTTATTTTATGAAATCACGGTGACGTCAAACAAGAAAAGGACGTTAGAAGTGAGGTACAACTACTCTAACTGCAATTTCCAATTTATTGTTGCGAAATGTCCCACGACTGCTAAGCATTACAACGATCTTTTTTTTTAATCTATAAAAGTGAAATATCCTGAACAAGTTTGTGAAAATCTCGGTCACTTTCACTGGCTCTCTCACGAAGATTAACGCATCATTTCTTTTCATAATGTATTATTATCAACAAAATAGAAAACTTTCATTTTATATTTCAGTAACGGATCAACTTTAACTTCCGTTAATCAAAAACTTTCAACAAATAATCGCGATTTGAAGAAGTAGAAATATTTACTTTAATCTACTCAAACTAATATTTTGCCCCCCCACCCGAAAATAGGTCTCACTTTCAAAGCATTTAAAAACAGTTGAATATGTTGAACGTGACATAATGATAGGGCAGTGCTCTTCGTAGCATAAAGTCCTAGGTTTGATACTAGCCACAGTTGAACAGCAAGAAATGGGTGTTTATCTCCCGCCTTTTGCATGCAGATCATATGGGGTGGATGATAGCGAATTTTCTGGTTTTCTCCCTTGCGATGCTTGAATAATGCCCACTATGTGTGCAAAGTCTTCCTGGAAGGCAATTTACGAGTGGATATTAAAGTACCTTTCAACAACTTGTGGCCTGTCCACTAGCGCTGTCCATAAGAATTCAACGAGATGTGGAACGTTTTAAAATTTTTTTTAGTTGCGAATTTATTTAACACGAAATCCCCTTTCAAGCATTCCTTATCAATTGCGTATTACAAAACAATTGATAAAGACAGAAGCATTCTAAAAATGAAAAAAAAATAATTAATATTCGATTTTTTTCCTTCCCTTTTAAGAATCATTTTATGGGATTTAGAAAGAAGGGTGGTTCCGCTGCCGTTGATATTTTTCCTTGCTTCCAAAATTTACGAAATTATAAGTTTCCTACTGAGAAAAATGACACACTTCTTTCTTGAAGCGAAATTAGTTCCCGAATGAAATGTTACAACGCTTACATTAATTATAACGCAGCATAAACACCTTTACTGGGAATTCAAATCAGTGACCATTATGGTTTCAAGAGTGTTTATTTTCAGTTAGCCAGACACAACATTCTGATGTAAGTTTCATTATCCTTTCATTTTATTTCTCGATTCAGTTGAATATAGGAAAGGGTCGATAGGGAATTAGGTAGAAATATCGAAAATGGATTTTATTTATATAAATTAACTCATAAAAAGCATCTACTTTTATTTTGAACATTTTAATACAGGTTTGTTTTAAATATGAACAATTCTTATTATAAACCTGAGGGGTAAGAGAAACGTTTTTGGAAAAACAATTAAAATATTCAATATTTCAAAAATTTAAAATATTAATGAAAATTTTGTAATATATCATGTTTTTTATGTTATCAGATTACATTAAAAGTCTAAAAAACCTTTATTTATAATTCATATAATTTTTCAATCATAAATTTAAAAACTGAAATCTCTAAGACGTTATTAAAACGTAAACTTAAATATAACGAAAAATATAAATGCGAGGGAGATCTTTATATATAACAGCATTTCAGGGCATCTATTTTTCGCGGAAATGGTTAATCCAATAATATGGTTGATTATACCCCGAATGGCCCACTGATTAATCACAATCGTAATCGATTACTTTAATGCAATCGATTCAAAATTTGACTTTCCGGATGGAAAACAAGAATAAAAAATACCGATAACTCTGTTATCAAAACCAAAACTTGAGTTCCTCGTAAGAATTGTTAACGTTAGGTTTACTGCACTTGTTATTTCCACACATTTGAAATTGTTTTAGAAAAATTACAAGAAAAACAACAAAGCATTCTGATACTATTCCTTCAACTAATTTCGTTTTATTCGTTAAACGAAATAAATAGATACTGAAGACTACTTTCTTCAAAAGTTTTCAAATATTGAAATTATTTACTGGTGTTCCTAGTGTCTTGGAAATTTTAACTAGGTACCTTAGAAATTTCGAGGGAAAACTCCTCAATGAGATTAAATTTAAAAACAATTTTAAAAAATTCAATTTTAAACACTTTTTAATCAGATGTTTTACAAATTTTCTTTTTACTATTTCAGCAATATTAGTTAAAAGAAAAGTTTTTAATATTGGCATAAGCAAGACAATAGTCTTAAGATTTAAAAGAGATTGTTAACAAATATTGCAATTATTAATCTAGAATTCCAATAATAAGATTACGAGCATAAAGCTCCAAAACAGATTTTGATCGTAACCTCCTAATCTTGAATTCTATTAACTAATAAAATTTCTTACAATATAAATCGTCTTTGTCTTTTTAAACTAACCATATAGTGAATGCTTTGTCATCACGTCTTTTTCATTTTGCATTTCCTTCTATTCTCTTGTCTACCTGTTAATGGCTTGAATCAATGAAAAACGGCTTCTCAAACCGCTGCTTTACTCCTTTACATAAAGAATTCAACGCAGATGCCGTATAATCCAGGATGCAGAATTCTGAGTTTAGTGATATTTTTGGTGGATTTTCTAATGTATGTGACAATCTCGTTTTTATTACGTCATACATATAGAGACCTATAATAATTATGCAGAAAATTTAATTTTGGTAACCCTAGTATTTACGTCATTGCACACGACGTCACAATACGTCATTCAACATTTCTTCATCATCAAAAAACTCAGAATTTGGCATCTATTAAACGGCATCTAAGCCATCATTTTATTAACAGAATGAGCTTCGACACTATCCTCAGACATTTGAGAGTGAACTTCACCTTGATTGCTTCTGCTCGAAGAATTGGGTTCGAATACACGCAGTAAATTTGTCAACAAGTCGCATTTATGACCGTCTCAATATGATGTGACGTGGATGAAACGTTATTTGATGTCATGGATATTTTAAACTAATGAGAATCGTAATAATGTGGCGTACACAGGATCTCGGCTGTAACGAAAAAAACAACTACTTTATGGTTAATACATATGAATAGGAGGTGGTCGGTGCCATTTCCTCCAGTGAAGTAATCGCCGATGAGCAGCAGTAAAAAGAACGAAATGCAGAATGAGAATTCAACTCAGAGCGTCTGTGTAAAAGATACGCGAGAGGAATGTTGTTGCCAAACACAGATTGCGTGACAGATAATCTCCATAAACCCAAATGTATACAAAAAAAATTCTTGTCTTTTTCAATCTGCTTTTTCTTTTGTTCTATTGTCAGCGTGTTAATGGCTTGAATTAATGAAAAACGGCTTCTCAAATTGTTGCTTTATCCTTTATGAAAAAAATCGTTTTATTAACAGAATGAACTTCGACACTTTTCTCAAACATTCGAGGGTGAAATTCACCTTGTTTGCTGCCACTCATAGAATGAGATTTGAAAAGCAGGCAACAAATTCGTTGACAAGTCAGCTGTACTACGCCGGCTCAATACTATGTGGAGCAGATGAAACCGTTATCCGACACGACATGGATATTTTAAACTAGCGAAAATCATAATAAATTGACGTAGTCATAATCTCAACTGGAACGAATGAAACAATCACTTTATGGTTAAAAAATGTGTATACATCGATATATCTTTTAACACATATCTATCTTACATACTTAAATTGAAATATAGAAATAATTATTTCCTTCTGTTATATATTGCTCATCTTTCTTACCATTAGTGAACAAAAATAACATCAATGAAACGAAAGGTATTATAAATTCTCGCGGTGTAGTTAGGATTTTTCTTCCAGGTTCTCCATTAAGTAGAAAATGGTTCCTAGAATAGTATTAAAATAATATTAAATTATAAAAAAATTTTGTAAGTACACAAATTTAATTTTTGTACTTGTAGTGTTTCTATGGCTCTTTAAGTGTCTTCTTTCACGCATTAAAAGGGCATGTATTCTTAGAATTAGGTACATATATTAAATATCTGAAAGCCTAGTGTTAACAAAAAGTTTTCGACAAACTTTTCAGATTATTTTTATTCTATAATTCCACAAATGTAATTATAGCGAAAGATAACAAATATCAATCAGTATATATATATATATATATATATATATATATATATATGTGTGTGTGTGTGTGTGTGTGTGTGTGTGTGTGTGTGTGTGTGTGTGTGTATATGCGTTTCGATTAACTTTAAAATTTTCATTTCAACGCTTCTTTTTCTTTAGCACGACTGCCCGGGCTGGGCCAAGGCTTTCTTCAGAACATTCCTCCATTGTGTTCTCCGGGAGCCGGCGCCAGTTTTCCAATTTGTCACTTTAAGCACTTTAAAGTCCTCCTCTACATAATCCGTCCATCCAAGTTTGGGCCGATTCCTAGATTTTTATTCTCTGAAACTCCCTCTCCAAGCCAGATCACCTCATGTATGGCAAGAAGGTCAAGTCTACATATTTGTTCAATTAGCGCATGGAGAGCCTTACTTCAATACAATGAAAGAACGTTTCAACATCCAAATTTCTAATCCTTTAAATATTTTCTAGGTCGTTTTAAAGAAAGAATAATGGTGAGAATATTTACAGAGTGGGGCTGTCAGCCCCACGGCTAACCCCCAACCTGGAGGACCAGTCCCCTGATATAATCCCCAGGGTCAGGGTGACTGGCTATACCTCCGGACACTGGGTACCCATACTAGTCGCCTTTCACGACAAGCATGAACTTCGTTGGGGCTAGATTCTTACCATCCGGCCCACACATGTGGCTTATTTTTATACATATGATTTAATAATTATTATGCTAATACATACGATTTAACTTTAAAATGAACCTTTTGCTAACTTTGTGGTACAATATAATTTTGTTTTAAAAATGCAAACTCATTAAATGATTCATTTTAATTGCAGAACTGACCAAAATTTTATTTTGAATTTTTATCTACGAATTCTTTCAATAAAATCATTTTTTCCTTACATGCCTGAAGTTGTATTCTCATGCTGTGATAGTGTAAAAAATTACTTCTTCTAATATTCATTTCTATTGCTAAAGATTTATTAGTCTTCAATTAAATTATGTGTATTTTTATTAAAATAATTTGAAGCAGAAGAAGAGGGACATGTCCCATTAAATAGATTTCAATTTTCCAATTGTGCATTCCAGTAAACACCATAAAAATTAATAAAAAAATCATCTAAGCAGACGACTGACATTTTATTCATTCGCGTGTAATCCTACCCGTCAAACTATTTTTTAATCTGTCAACTTCACCTATTGGTTGCTATAAAAAATATGTGTTGACATGATGTTCGTGCACAGATTATTTTATGACGTCATATTAAATCAAGTAGGCGACAGTCCCAATGTTTTTCTAAAAATAGAATCCATTGTTAATTTATGTAGTTATTAAATAAACAGCTAAAAATAGTTTTCTATATATGATAAGAGTAGTGTTTTCTTCCATGTATTCTTTCATTTTTCATTCAACTGATTTTTATTTTTACACTTTTAAGCTATTAATATATATTTTTAGTCAAATAAAAATCAGCAAATAAATGTTGATAAATTAAGGATATTTAATCATTTTCCAAGACATATCATTTGTAAATCTACTAACACTCAGAGGCTGATAGTTAAGTATTAATTTCAAATATCATTATAAAAATTAAAATAATCAATTTATCTAAATTACATTTAAAGTTACAATAAAAAATTTATTTTATAAATGAATTTTATTGAATTTAAAATTTAAATTCTAAATTTATCATAAGGAAACAAACAAACATGGAATGTAATGGTTTACCATTAGAAAGATACAAAGAATGTTAAATGAATACCTTAAAAATACAATCAGATCCCCGCCGGATATCTGTAAACATTGTGCAATCCAATTTGGTTTTCCAACTAATTTATTCCATGCATCTTAGGTCACAAATATATTCTAAAGTTAAATATTGTAACATGTAATTAATGTAAATTTTTAAATGTTTTGTATTTATGTTTATTTATTTGCTTAATTTATGAAATTACAGTCTAAATAACGCTTATTCTACGCAAATAATAATTTAAAAATCTGATAAATATGTGTGTAAAATCTTAAGTAACTTGGCGGTATTTTGGTTACTTAGCAACATTTGCCAGAATTTTTGAGTACAAAAAATTTTTAATTTTCGAAGTTTTAAGTCTGAAGGACGAGTAACAGGTGAAATATCATAGACTCACTGTAGGAATGTTTTTGAAGCTTTCAGGATCTATACCGATAAGATTTACATTGCCCAACATTAAAAATGCAACACCAAGAAAAATATGCAAATTTTAGGGTGGACGTACCTTACTGAATTACACAAATATTGTGAAATCTCCGAAGCAGGTAGATCTCCGGAGCACGTAGGATAAAATTTCAGCTCTCCAGTGCATATAGGATAATATATAAAAAAAGGAATCGGCAGAGTGGACAATATTCACGCCATTGTTCCTGCTCAGAAAATAATCGTTGTAAGTTGGTTCTTTTCGCAAAAGGCGCTTGTAATTGCAGAGAATACAGGTTATCGTCAGTTCCAACACACCATCGAGTTTACGAGGAACATGGTGATCGGATTGAGTAGGGCAGTTTGGTCCTTACTGCAAATCGCAGCTGTCAGACACCAGGACATGTCCATAGTTCATAGGCTGTATCAAAGACGGTTGGAACAAGGAACTGTGGAACGTTTGCGGATTGTAGGAGCAGCCAGAGTGACATCAGCACGCGTGGATCGACGCGTTCGAACGGCCCCGCAAATCACGTCTACTGGAATTTTACATCATGTACGAGACACCCTGGATGCTCCCATATCGAGCAGAACTATTTGACGTCGATGACACGTAGCTAGTGACCTGCGTTCACGGTCTCCGTTTAGAAGACTGTCATTGACCCCACAGCATTGATGTCAACGTCTGAAATGATGTAGACGACGAAGTAATATAGGATCGTCTCTTAGATGAGTTATGCTTGTTTCTTCAGTGATAGTCGCCACGTACGAGTGTCGTTTCGACGTGGATCTAGGTACAATTCTGCAGCAATTGTGGAACTTCCCACCACGCGACAACATGGCATCATGGTTTGGGGTGCCATCACGCACGATTTCAAGTTACCTTTAGCTCGCATTCACAGCACTATGATAGTTCAACGGTACGCGGATGATATGTTGCTTCCGGTGACACTCTCCTACCTTTGTGGGGAACACAATGCCTTTTATCATCAGGATAACACCCAGCTGCTCATTGTTCGTATCAGCCAACATGCCCTGCAAGATATACAGCTACTTCTCTGTCCACCGTGCTCGTCAGATCTCTCACCAACCAAACACATTTGGAATATAATTGAATGACAATTGCAGACCCTGCCACCATCTCCTTCAGAAGACACACTTTGACAAAGAATTGACAGGGAATGTAGATCCATTCCTCGGGACGCCATCTTTACTTTCATTGACCCTGTGGCTAGACGTGTTACTTTCTGTATCGCTGTCAACGGTGGTCCTGCAACCTAATGACCAGACCCTGCTCTCGCTCTGTACTATGCATATCATTTGGAAATAAAGACCATTTATTGTTCGTTGTTGCCTCTTTGTTTACCGAGTTTCGTCACTTTCTAACAACTCCTTCTTGTTTTTGCATTTTCAATGTCCGGCACTGTAAATATCGGTTACAGACAAGTGTTCAGTTGAAAATGAACCAAAAAGTCAGACACTGGAATCATCGGAAGAAAAAGTGTTCATTTAGAAGAAAATATGACAGAAACAGTTTTGGAGCTTTATGCTCATATTGAGTAAAATAGAATTTTTTCACAAAACTCGTCAAAAATTTAGAACACCTCAGTTTTAGGTTCTTTTAGAAAAAAAACTAAAATCTTCTTTATTTCTGGATTATCAGAGCTTCATTGTCACTTAAAGAAAACATAACATTATTGTTTTCCATTATTATAAATACATTTTGTGGCTAGACCTCAAATCAATACAAAAGCATTTAAATGAGAGTTAGTTTGTATTTTAAAAATATTGGTGTTTTATAATTGCTCAAGTCACTTTTTTGTAACTTAGACGAGAAGGAAAGTTCCTCGTTTTGCTAGAATTCTGAAGTTTTTGCCACTATAAGATTAACATATGCTATTAGCTTCTGTTCCAATAAAGAGGTTGTTTGGATTTTTTTGTTGACTTTGATGAATGATACAGAAAACAAATACATTCATATGTTTTGTTTTAAATGTTTCATTTAACAGCCATTGTGCAACTGTTTTAACTGCATTCGTATAGTGGTATTGTTAAAACTCAGATGAATTTTCCCTCGATTGTTACAGTTCTGCAATATTTTCAATTTCTTTGAATATTCAAGAAGTGTGAATGTTTCCTTTAACTTGAAAATTTGAATTATATAAAATATCCATGTTATTAAACCCAAATAAAATTTAATTACTACATGTCTTCAAAATTTTCAGTTTATGTAAATTTTTCAGAGGTGAATAATTTTCTGAATCTTGATATTTTAACTGTATCCGTATATTGATATCATCAAAATTAGATTAATATTTTTAATTATTACAATACATGAATAATTTTAAGAAAGGGAATAATTTTGGGAATAATTTGTTTCCTGACAGTTTCACAAACTGTAAAAAAATTAATTAATTTTAGAAATTTAATTACATATACGCATTTTTATTATTAATATGCTAATAATTTAAGCTCTTTTTTCAGTGCTTTTAATTTACTGTGTTGAGCTTTAAATTTTTGTATTGAACTAAATGTCAAAAGAAAATAAATCCTGTTTTTAAAAACTGTTTTTCTTTTATTTGACGTCGATGGGAAACGGTTATATAATCCTGTTGCAGTATGTAAAAACATAGAGGAAAAATGCATCAAATTTTAAAGGTGTTATAAAAATTTATAGAAAAAAAATTTTTTAGTCATAATAAAATATTCAAGTTTTACTGGAGGGATAAAAGTTTTGCATCTTTTATCTTCTTACAGATTAATACTTTCAAAACATAATACTTAAAATATAAAATCTTTTGACAAGTCTGCATAAAAAATTGAAAACTGAATTTTATTTTCTCCAAAGAAAAATTCATTTTTTTTGACCTTATATTTTATATTTGATATCTTTTTTTAATTATTCTTTAATTATGCATAAAACTAGGAGTTAATTTTTACATAAAACATTAGATCTCTTATGGCAGAATTTTGTTGTTGGATATTGCCGGCCACCAGGATTTCCACCTTTCTGCTCTATAAGGGGAGGAAATGATGTCACTTTATATAGTGAGGCACCAGTGCGTGTGCTTTCGTACTCCCGAAAGTGGTTAATTGTATTTTAGAAGCAGGTACCTAATAGAAAGGTCACAGAGGTATCATTTCACATGGAAGACATTGCGATCATAACATACTGAATGTGCCCCAAACGCCATAAATATGACGGATTTTTATTCGGTTGGGTCAAGATTTCACTACTTTTGGATAACGAGAACATAACCTAATCAACTGGGGTCCCTTTTATTAATGTATTTTAATTTGAAATATTTTATTAGGTATTGTAAGGAATGAATTTATAGCAAATTTAATGCATATTATATGTAAAAATATTTAATAATTGTTTTATAACATTTTAACTGATAGTGAAATATTTAATCAAATTTTTGATAAAAAAGAATTTAAGTGATTTTATTGATAAAAAAAAATCAGCAGACACTCGTTTTACGAATCTCTAATTTTGTTTTTATAAACAAGTAGCTGATTTCTAACAAAGTCAAATGGATACCAAGATGATTTTAATTCCCATTTGTGAGATAAAATTTTGAAGCATCTTTGTTGTGAACTTTATTTTTTACCTCTCTTTCGTTTCCTTTTACCTATCTTATAACGTGTTCTTTTCTTTTTCTTTTCTTTTTTCACTTTAGGGTTGAGAAAATTAAATCAGTGTCTTTATTAGAGAATCATAATACCTTTAAAATATTGTCCTTCGCAATACATGCCTTAAGCGCAAATATCGCAAAGCAAATTTACCTGTCTTGCTGATGAAATAGAATAAAGTTCTTACTAATAATCATTTGACCAGTCTATGGAAGCAATTCTCGTTGTACTTTAAAGATCTTGACATGTCCAAATATGAATGGATTCGAAACCCATTTGTGATTGAAAAATATGATGATTTTGGCCTTACGCGAAAGCAGAGCAGGAAATGATAATTGACTTATCTAGTGATAGCACATTAAAGCAGATGTTTCGAGATGAAAATAATATTGTTACGTTTAGGCTACGAGTAAAGGACGATTTTCCTACTTTGACAAACAAAGCTTTAGAAATTTTATTTCCATTTGTAACATCTTACCTATATGAAATTGGTTTTTCTGCAGTAGCTGTCTTAAAAACAAAATATCGATCCCGCTTAATGTTTGAAAAGGAACTGAGAGCCGCGATTTCTTCAATGATACCACGGTTTGAGAAAATTTGTGCTGAAAAACAATCTCAACCGTCACATTAAATTTTTATGTTGTAATAGTATTAATTATATATTCTTTTTTGTTTGTTTTGTTATTATATTTCTTATAATAAATATATTATATTTTTGCATAATATTATATATTATTTTGTAGCCCATTAAATAAATTATAATATCAGTTGAGTATTTATGAAATTTGATTTTTATATAAATTAACGGGACGCAACAATTTGTTTTTTAAAGGGGGGCGAACCAATTTTTCTTAAAAGAGGCGCCGGTACAAAAAGGTTGGAAACCACTGCCTTAAGCGCAAATATCGCAAAGCAATTTTTCAAGGAGTGCTCATGGATTGGAAACAGGAGTATTGTCCTTCCCAATACATGTCTTAAGCGCAAATATCGCAAAGCAATTTTTCATGGATTGGAATCGCCTTATCAAGTCAATGTTACAGGAGTATTGTTCTACATTGTCCTACTATCCACATACGTATTATGGACAAATTTCTGAGTGACTAATTAGTTATAATTATCTAAATGCTGCATTGCCCTGTTGGAAGCGGCCTGCACTTATTAGCTTAAGCGCCACTATACGTCCTTTTATACAGAAAATCAAATTAACATACAGCTGAAATCTGTTGCAAACTAAACAATGCATCGAATGCGTGCTCGTCTTATGAAACTGGTCCAAATCAATTTTGTATTATCGGGAAAATGATGTCAAGGATGTTTAATGAATATCTATATACTTAGGATTTTATCATGATATGATAACATGATATGCATTTAAAATTGTTTTATGAAAGGTACAGTAATTAATTTATTGCTGGTAATTCATCAATTTTAATTCCTTAATTGCATAATTAATTCATTACTGTACTATCAATATACAACAATAATTCTTTAATTGTCATTCTTTGAGTGTTTCGATAGTTTGATTTATGCAAACTTTATATTGATATATTTTTACAAAATATTGATATATTTTGAATTTAAATTGTGCGATTGCGCGTCGCTTTGATGCATTGCCAGATGGCACTGGTTTTCAGGGGCACATTCAATTAAGTTTACAACCCGATTATGCGTATCTATATTTGCTTCGGAGATTCCAATGGCTTTTACCACTTCAATCCATTTTTGATAACATATAATTGATAAGCAAAACTACATTGTGTTTGGGTGCATTTAATCAATTATTCAAACAAAAAGCTTGTATTCTTATTAAAGTACAGTTCAAAAAGAATTCAAATATAATAAACCAAAGCTCCAACTATTTCAAACTAAAACTTGAATAGAACCAAACTGAGAAAAAAATAGAATAACTTGTAAGACAACAAAAACTTTTTTAAACAACAAATCTTCACATTCGCTCTTCTAATGACCAACACACTGTTTTTGTTTGATGAAATCAAATTGTTAATCATATTCTTAGATTCTTATTCTTTCCAAATGTTACGTTTTCCGTAAGCCAGATACAATCGGGACCAATCATTTTTAAGCCACTCTAGTTTTAACGATGAGATGGTATTTACAGTGGATAGGATACAATTTAGGATAATCAAATTCACTATACTCGTACTTAGAGTTAATGAAGCCAAATAAGGCACCAAAGCCAAGTTTTTCAGCTTCTGCTTTTAAATGTCAATTGTCAATGTAAATGCTGCCATTTTATGTTGAATGAAGTAGCTGCCATACAGTCCCAATCTAAGATGCTTTTTTCACTCTGCTTCACACCAAATGTTATATTTCATGTTTCAAACTCAGTATTTGATTCCATCTTATAGATCACCTTCCTGTTATATTTTAACTCACCTTGTTAAGCTCAAAATTGTTCCAGTTTCAATATCTAATAGAGCGTGATATTTGCCAAAACTTTACCATTTGATTTAAGCTGATCAGAAAGCGTGACTTTGTTCCGAAACTGCTCAATTTCGATATCTTTAAAATCATGATTTGTTCGAAAACAGATCAATTTCGAGATATCTGAAAGAGTGATTTGTCTCAAAAATGTTCAATTTTGATATATCTGTGAGCGTGACTTTGATCTAAAACTGTTCTCAATTTTGATGTACTAGACAATGTGACTTTGTTTCGAAAATGTTTAATTTCGAAATGTCTGAGAGCGTTGCTTTTTCAAAAACTGTTCTATTTCGATATGTCCAAGAGCGTGATTGGGTTCTGAAACTGTTCAGTTTCAATATATTTGAGATGATAGCTTTATTTGTTCAATTTCGATGTATCTGAAAACGTGACTTGTTCCAAACATGTTTATTTTTCAATGTTGCCGAGAGCACAACAATGTCGTCCAAAACTATTCAATTTCATTGTATCTGAGAGAGTAACTTTGATCCAAAATTGTTCTCAATTTCGATTTAGCTGACAGCGCGATTTAGTTTCAAAAATTAATTTCAATGTATCTAAAAACATTTTTGTTGTTGTTCCAAATCTGTTCTATTTCAATATATCAGATAGCGTGACTGTGTGTCGGAACTGTTCAATTTCGATATATTTGAGATGATGACTTTATTTGTTCAATTTTGATATATTTGATAGCGTGATTTCTTTAAAACATGTCTAATTTCAATGTATCTAAGTGCATGACTTTGTTACAAAATTGTTCTCTTACGATATGTCCAAGAGCGTGACTGTTTGAAAACTATTCTACTTCGATATGCCAGAAAGAGTGACTTTGTTCCAAAATAGTTAAATTTCAATATATTTGATAATGTGACGTTGCTCCAAAACTGAGCTGGTTGATTAATTTCCCTCTTCCAGACGCCACAAATTTTATACAGATAAGATTGCTAGGAAAAAAAAATATAAAAAATAAAAAAAATTAAAAAATAACAAAGCCACTTTTTGCAGGCTGTAGATTTTAGTGGGAAGTTTGTTCATAACTTATATACGAGAAAGTTAGTGATTTGGAAAAATAATAACACCTTTAATTTGTTCAAAACATTGCACCACGAAGTGTGGTGTCACGAAAACGACACAAAATCAAAAAGTTGTGGAGCACGGGAAAATTTCTTTTAATTGTAAAATTATTAAATATTGAACTCGGTATTCTTTCCCTCCGCATTCCAATGCATTTTTCATAAAAAGCCCATGAGGAGAAACGTAAAAATAAACACCTGATGAACGAAAGCAATATTTTTCCGAAAATGAAATTGTAGAAATTACTATTTTAAAATAAGGCTGCGGAGGCCTGGTTGGTGAAGGTATTCATTACACTATAGGACAGCAGTGAGTTGGAATTCTGACCAAACCGAACATTTGTCAGGTTCTCTCTCTGCTAATGGAGCACGCAAAATAGGTTGTGAATACAATTTCCTCTATACAATGTATTACCAGTGGGGACAGGTCTGGGGATCTGCTTGGCCATAGCTGTTAAATGACGAAGATCCACTTCCAATCGGTATCGGATTGGAATCCACTATGGCATATCCATTGGGTGCCCCATTAAACAAAAAGCAACCTCTTGTAGTGCTGAAAAGGTGAAAAAAAAATGTATCCTAGCAGCCGATCATTGTAATAATAATCATTACTTTTCGCATAAAAATAATGCGTGAAATTAAAAAGAAAGAGGGCCCGACACCATGATCATTTTTCTCAACTCCTTATGACAATATTGAAAGAAAAGGAAAAGTATATTATCCACTTCCTGCTTTGACTGGAGAAGAGGTCTGAAGTTCAATGCTGCACCGCCTAAATGAATAACTTGGTGGCATAAGCAACTTTACAGGAATTTCACAAATCAGATTTAATTCTACTCTTTAAATTACTTAAATATGTCAAAATTTCGAAGTTAGTGATAGCTACTATTTTATGTTAGCCACGCACCATCCTGTCTCATAGCATTGTCTTTAGACTTCGTCAATTATACCCTGCTTAAAAATTCGGAAATTTTAGTAATTATTTTATTTATATCAACTTTTGATTCAATTTAATATTTCTCATTTAATTTAAATTTATTTTATTTATGTAAATTTTTTGACTGAATTTAATACTTTTTTTTATTTAATTTAAACTTATTTTATTTACATATATTTTTCGACTGAATTTAATATTTTTCATTTCATTTAATTTTATTTTATTTAGGTAATTTTTTGACTGAATTTAATATTTTTTTATTTAATTTATGATTATTTTATTTATGTAAGTTTTTTGACTGAATTTAATTCTTTTTTTATTTAATTTAAACTTATTTTATTTACATAAATTTATTGCATGATTTTAACACTTATTCATTTAATTTAATTTTATTTTATTTATGTGAAATTTTGTGACTGAATATTTTAGTTTAGTGGCTTAATACTTCCAATGATTTTTTGTAACATTTATCCCCAAAAATCAAAGAAAACCTAACAGAATCATTAAAAGTTATCTAAGAACTTTTACTAAATGGTTGACACGTGGACCTTTCGCTGTCAAAATAACATCTCTCTATAGATTTAGAACTCAATATTATGACTACATTTATTAAATTAAATGTTACATTATGAAAACTTTTCCGAGAAGCATTTGTAAAAGAGTATTTTAGAGAAACTTTCTCTTTCCAAACGGTGGAAAACAATTTATTTTCTTTGCTATAAAAACATTTACTGGATTGCGAAGGAAAACAACGTTTTAATCGTAATATTTATAGCTTATCAGATCATCCTTGTTAAAAGATGTAATTTGTTTATGTGGGGAAAAATTATCCTTGTTAAAAATCATTTATCTGATATATTTATTATGAAATAATGTAAACTGTCGCAAAAAAGGCATTCATTCATATAATTTTAAAGGGAGAATATTTATCTGAACTTGCTTATTTAAGATTACATGTGAAATGATTTGACTTACTTCGTTAGTTTTTTTCATTAAAAAATAGTATTTATATCAAAGTGAAAATATCAGCTTGTAGGCTTAAATATTGCCAGAATTATTGCACAGTGAATTTTGTAAAGTACATTTGTATGCAGTGGGATTTCTGGGAAGTGGACAACCAAACAGCTTTTGTGAGGTGTTTTAATGCCAAGAGTAAATTGCCTTTTGGGAGAATTTTTTTTATCTATAGAGGGAATGAAGTTCTCCCTCCTTCAATTTCGAAAATGGCAATCCATTTCTGCAAGAATTTTTATTGCTTAGGTCTTGGGGGAAAGAACGAAACACGAATTTACTGATGCTAGTTTTAATTTATTCTCTAAGCACCACAGAACAAAAGACATTACAAATCAAATATGGCTTGTGAAGCCCATTAGATATATTCATAAGAGACTTGGCTTCTCAAACATTCAAAACAATTACATAAAAAGCTGGCTTAAGAAGCCCAAACAATTAAGCAATCATACATTTCCAGACTGATGTCTCCAATAACACAATACTTATTAAATGGCTTAAGAAGCCAAACTAATCGTTTATTTAGACAAGAGAAAGTGGCGTCTCTATAATGCTATGGCTAAGTAGGCTTAGTGAGCCTAAAAAAACAGCAACACTCGTTACAAGGCGAGGTGTCCTGTATCCCCACCGGAATTCAACTCCAAATTAAACTTTAAAAAAATCTCCATTTCCTCTGTGTTACCATTCTTTTCTTCAGATGTAAAGGATGGTGAAATAGACTTCAGACGTAAAGGATGGTGAAGTAATGCCCGGATGTTGTTTCAAGGAGCTTCCGATTTTCTGATTAGGATTTCGAAACATTAACCACCTATTGTTCAACATAGAGATCCAGTGGCTCAGTAGTTTACCGTTAAGATCAACAAAATGGAGCCTCAGTTACCACGAACAGTGATTAAGAGGGTGACCACATTCTCCCAGCCGGAGCTAAGTGGATTCCACGTTTATCTAACTTGGAATTCAAGATACTCCGTAAACGGTAAACGTGCTCATGATAAACGTGTCCACGTTTATCTGTGTGGCCTCAAAATACTTAAACCAACTGGTGTCGTGTGGGTGTGGAGAGAAAGGTGGCTGCTCATTTGTAACCTCGTGACATAATTATGGTTCAAAATGATGCGGGCCATGGTGATGGGCAACCTTAATTAGCCGTGGCTTAAATGCACAGCTATGAATGCATGTTGCTCAACACAGGCTGTGATAGAACTTAGAATCATTTACTCTGAAGAACGCTGTCCTATCCTTATGTAAGTGTTTGTTGTTTCTTCTAGGGCTTAAATGTTTGCAGTGGTTCGGAATCAACTTTAAATTGTTGATCCTGCTCCAATGAATCAAATCCACAAAAGAAATAATCATTGAGAGACAATCAAATTCCTTTATTAATCACTTTATTTTTCATTTTTATGCATGTAACCATCATTTAAAAATGTTTAAGAATTAAATATTTGCAAAAATGCTGCATCCATTTCAATAATGTATTTTAAAAAATTCTTGCTCATACGTGTCTGATAAAACGTTACATCAGTAGATTTTAATAAAATATTTAATAAATTTATTAAAAAGTAAATCAAGCTGAAAAATAAAAATGTGTTTGACTGAAATACCTTTTTTTTACTTTAAATAATATAACTCTGAACGGATCAAGAAAATTAAATTTTCGAAATCGCACTAAATTTTTAATATGTATCACAAAAACTTTCGAAATGTGTCACAAATTATTGCTATTTCAAGATTTTAAGTGACACACATTACCCACTATTTACAGTATTATTTGATTGTAAAAACACATTGTAGTTTTATAATACCTTCAGAAATTGGAAATATGGAGTGACAATTTTACAGCAGATATGAAAATGTTGTAGAATTATTTTATAGTCATTTTTATAGAAATTTCTATTGTAATTTTTACAGGATACTTTACTGTAAATTTTAGAATACACTTTTTCATAATTGTTACAGAACTATTTTTTGTGAATACAACATCACATTTGTCTATGATTTTACAATTATCATTTAAGTAAACTTCTGTTCACAGTAATTACCAAGGAACATTGACATTCAATGTAATTATTAAAGAAATTTTCAATAAATCTCACAATAATTACTTAATTTGCATAACTAACAAAATAATTGATATAATATACAATTTTTACTTTTAGTATTACATCGAAGATCTAACAAAATTCAATTAAATAACATTCTTCATAATAGGTTGGGGAGAAAGAAATCCATTATTTTTTCGATAAATGCTGTAGTTATCGATACCTCGTAAGCTATCGGTTAAACAATTTCAATTTTTTGCTCATTGATAAAGTGACACTTCACACAAAAAATTCATTTGCTGGTTTTTGCTTAGTTGTGAGTTACAGGATGTTAAAAATAAAAGTCAACAAAATGAAAATTCGGTACATTTTACAGTTTTTCTTTGATAAAAACGAAATTGCAACCCATGCGGCATTTTGAAGGTGTTTATGGTGACGATACTGTAGCAGCTACTTACACGCAATTCTATTCCGTTCGGGCATTTTTGATGTTAAAGATAAACCTCGCACAGGCATCGAAAGTGTGGATAATCGAAGTGGATTACATGTTAGCGGTCTTAGCATCGACCAGGAGCTAAAGATCGACCATAAAACAGTTTTGAACCATTTCTTGGTTCAAACTTGGATTCAAAAGGAAACTCGATGCTTGGGTTCCACACAAATTAACACATGATGGATCGAATTTCCATCTGGGAAGCCTTAACCAAAAAGAATGAAATCGACCCATTTCTTATGCAGATGCAGACTGGGGATGAGAAAGGGGTCATATACAACAATATTGTTCGAAAACGATCGTAGACAAAGCTCGGTGAAGCAACAATCAAACGGTGGCAGAACAAGATTAAGCGTCAGGATGGATCTATTGTGTATTTGGTAGGGCTCGAAAGGAATCATTTATTATGGGTTGCTTCCACATGGCAAAACACTGAATTCAGATCTCTACTGTTGAAAACAGAACCGTCTGTAGCTAGCGATGGAGCAGAAACTCACAGAATTGGCCAATAACAGAGATGTTGTATTCCATCAGGACAACTCCAGGCTATGCACATCTGTAGTAACTCCTCAGAAACTCCAGGAGCTTGTCAGGGAAGTTCTAATATATACACAATGTAATCCAGACATGGCAGCAAACGATCACAACCTTTTTATCGAATTGCAAAACTTCCTGGGTGATAAGAAATTGGGATCAAGAGAAGATTGTGAAAATCGGTTACTAGATATTTTCACCAAAGAGTGCCAAGACTTTTATGAAAGAGCCATTGTGACGCTAACTTTAAAATGGCAACCGATTTCACAACAAAACGGTGCATACTTAACCCAAATAGGGCAATCCGAAATATCTTTAATTAAATCTTAAATTCATACAAAAAAATGGATTTTTTCCCCAACCTATATATATAATATGTATGTAATAAATACATAACAAAGTATAAACACACACACACACACATATATACATACTTTCGAGGAAAGAAAATTTATACATGGCTAGAATTTCTGTGAGAGTGCGCTATTTCTGAACAATAATTTCCCTATTATTTGGTTCCAATATTATGATATACAAAATTTAAACCTCTTTAAGTTGTCGCGATAAAATTTGTTACTGTGTTGCGTTATTTTTAATTTATTTCATTCCCTGGGAGCGGCATGTGTAAGGCGAGGTATTTTCTTCAAGGGAAGCGCGTGTTTTGAAACTGTGACCGCAATACCCAGCACCTGATCCCAGAGCGCACAGGAAACTGTAATATCCTTAACGTTTCAAGATGAAGCACATTCTTGTGAGAAACACGCCCTCACTGATGAAAGTTGGAGAGGCATTGATTCCCCAAAACAGATTTCGGTGTGCAGTCCTCTTCGGCTGCCCAGGGGAAAAGGAAATATTCCAGGACTCATAATGCGTCTTTCAAGCGAAGTTCAGGCTACAGGTTTACTTTGATTTCGAGGGCAAATCAATTGGGTCCATCTACAAATAGTTTTCGAAACTTCAAAAGTTCTTAACTAATGGAGTTCTTTATCAAGAGATTTTAATATATATATATATATATATATATATATATATATATATATATATATATATATATATATATATATTTATAAATATACATACATATATACATATATATATATATATATATATATATTTATAAATATACATACATATATACATATATATATATATATATATATATATATATATATATACATACATATATATATATATATATATATATATATATATATATATATATATATATACACTTTTCCTACACTTTGAACATAGGAATTTCTGACCCTTTCAATATTAACTTCTATAGGAAAGAGTATACAGAAGACCTTTAGAAAAGAGGAAGATAACATTTATACTAAAGATTAATAACGCATTCTTAGCATTTGGATAATAGAGAGCAGTTTGGAAAAATAAGGATATTTAATGTGTTTTTAACGATATCTACTCATTTCTGTTCATAATGCTTTTTCCACTTTCAAACAAACAAACACAAAGATCCACTGAAATCAAACGATATGAAGGTTAAAGAGGTTGAAAAAGCTCAAGTTTATTACACGCATTCTGTAAATGAAGTCATCATTACTCTCAGCGGTATTCCAGTACATTTCTATTAACGGCATAAGCTTAAACGCATAAACCGCTATAAGAGAAACTATAAAAAAAATATAAAGAAAAAATACCGTTAATTTGTTTAAAAGCCTAAGGAACTGAAGGAAGAAATGGTAATTTTATGCCTTCAATTTTTTTCTATATTTACAGAACTTCTGCATAGATGATAATTGCAGAAAGGGAGAAAAGGAAGCACCCGCTTCTTTTTTGAAGCGAGAATTGTTCCTAAACAAGATGTGATCTGGTTGATATTAATTACATTTGACCCTCAAAAAGTTACAGTGAGTTACAATCAACGTTAATTATGTGTTTACAGTTTTGAAAGGGTACATTTTAACTATGGTAGAAACCGACATCCTGATAAAAAAAAAATTCCGTGCTGCCAGCGGACAAAAATTTAACGGATAATTTTATTTGCATTGATTTAATTATTTTCTTCTATATTTAATGGGTTTCAAAACACTAAAAAAGAAAAAATAATAATATTAAAAAAAAACAAAAACAAAACAAAACAAGCTGCTTTGAGTAGAAGGCGACATCTACCGAATCAAGACCACCAACCCAAGATATTCTTGCCCACATTACGTGTGTCATTAAGATGCAGACCTAATACGTCGCGTTATACCTACCATGAAATTTGCTGTCACTAATTGCTTTGTAACGTTCTGTTGCCGTGGAAGCAAAACACGATCCATTTTCGATAGCAGGAAACAGAAGACAAGCGTCAACTTAAGAGTAACTGAATCTTTGTGAGTAGCATGTGTCAACGACGCTAAATAACGCCCATTCATAATACCTTAATCCCCCCAAATAAAATTGACAACTTCTGCTATTATAGCAACTGTCACTGGTTAGATTACTTTATGAGAACTATTCTTGTTATAAATAGACAGTAACTTAAAATAACGCATTAGACGAAAAAAACCTTTATGCGCTTTTTGCTAATAGTACACATTTACTTCAAACAAGTCTTATTATGAAAGATTGTCAAAAGCGACATCTATATGCATGGCTCCTCACATTTTTTTTTTAATTTTTATTATTTTCTTATGTATTGACTTTGTACATGAGAGTTTTGACTTTATATTTTTGTAATAAATTTGAAAATGCTATAATTTTTCTTAAGTAAAAATTTTAATTTCTTAAAAATATTTCTAATTGAGATTAATTAAATAGCGATTGTGTAAAGGAGTTTATATACACCTCCAATGTACTGATATGATGTAATGAACAACTGAGAAACTCAGAAGCACCCCTCCCCAACAGAAGTGATGCAAAAGCCCACCTGTTTTCGCTCACACAACAGTGACCTAGTATGAATCTGAGACTCACCACTGCACCACGGTGCATTCAACTGAATGTTTCTTTAGTTTTTTTAATTTTTTTTTATTCTTGGATATTCCTTAGCGAATTGCCTAACAGCTGAAAACTGTTGTCGGGCACACAGAAAAGCCACATCTATATTCTGGACTTATTGTGGTCCGTGATAGGACCATGCTGTCCACAGTGTAAGATCATAAGTTCAATACCAAATCATGTTGAACAATATCAGTTAAATATTGCTTTTACTGAATGCACGTTTGTCGGGATAAGTGCTTGGAAGACTTCCTTGTCGCTTCCCTTGCAATACAGGAAAAGTACTCCATAAACGTTCACAAAAGTTTTATAACCGGCTTCGGGCTATCTGCAATGCCTTTTCCCATTTCCAACAGTCAGTGGATTCAAACGAAGACTCTGAGTGAAAAAGCGTGGTCCTCCTTCTGGACTTTTGATGATCTCTACAAATTTATTCTTCTTGATTTAGCATGAAAAATTCAAAAAAAGATTGGTTTCAGAATCGGGATTAAACTTGTATCAACAATTCTTTCTTAAATTCCTTTTTCTCTTTCTTTTGATTTTATTTCATTTTTTGTTTAAATCTACTTAACTATTAATATTTTTTCTATTTTATTAATACATTTAACTTTATACTTTTATTTTTTATTTTGTGCATTTAATACGACTAACACTTTATTTAAATACATTACCTTTTGCAATTTTTTATTCAAATGCACTTCACCTATATTATTTGATATTTTATCAACACACTTTGTTTTACATTTTTTTCAACAAATATTTTATTTAGTTATTTTATATTTGATTTCATTTATACTTCATGTATATTACATAATATTATGTGTGTGTATTTTTGATTTCATACTATTTTATTCTGAATATTCGACATATTATAAACACACCTTAATTTATATTTCTTAATTTATTCTTTATTCCATATTTTCTATAATACAGGTCTATATATTTTATAATATTTATTTATACAATCAGTATTTTATTGAAATACATTTCCTTTTATTTCATTTAATATATTTTTCGTTAAAGTGTCGTGAATTTTCTATTTAATTTTTCGTTTTTCTTTTTATTTAATATGTTTCATTTAAATGTCTGGCTAAGATATAAAAATACATTTTTGTTTTCCATGACTAATTCTATAACAAAAGGAAAAAAAGCAAACATTTACCGGACTAAATAGTCATGGGTGTACCAATCATTTCCTGATGTATATCGTCTAAATTCAGTTTATTTTTCGCCTTATCGAGGCTGGCAGGGGCTAAAGAGGGGGTGCAAACCAAAAGGCAATAGATAAATCTTTTAAGACCCATAAAATGGCGCTGACGAAAGAAATATGAAAGCGAGAAAAGCAGCCGATAAAGTTATCAAACGTGTGCCTCCCATTTCCGCATTCCAGTGCGAGGAAACATTCTTTCGTTTAGAGACGATGTCTTTTCAGCATGGGGACGTTGCAATAATTTCAGTGATTTTGCGTTTCTTTCATTGTTTGCGTCCTGCCATAAAAAATGGTGACAACACAGAAGCTGTGAAGAGGCACCGCATGCGCCTTTAATTTAACCCTACTTAAAAATAAACAGGATTTTAATATTAACACATATAATAATATTTTAATATTATTCAAAAAAAATTTATATATTTATGTAAAAATATTGATAATCTCTGTGCTTAACATTGATTTTCTTGTTTTTAATTGCCATTTTTATTTAATTTATTTTTATTCTTCTGAATGTTTCCATTTGTATATTCTTAGTGATCCATTTTTTTTTAATTGAAATATTATTCTAGTTTAAATAAATCTTTTCTGCTCGGGCTGTTTCTAATTGCTTTGTGGTTTTATATTATGGCCACAATATTTTAATAATAGTAAAAATATTAACTATAATAGAAAATGATGAAATACACTAAATTTTTCGACACAATAAGACAAATACAGCTGTCATGGGAATGCATTTTTCTGTTTGTATATGTTAATTAGTCAATAAACCGGTTTTTAATTATATAGTAAATTTTAGAAGTTAACTGTGGTTTATGTAATGATTTAACCAATACAAATTACATTCAGAACAGTATATGCATGGCAAATTTTCATTTCCCACCTTTATCAATATTTATTTCGCAATTTTTCTAGTTTCAATTTCTATTTTCCTTTTTTCTTCATCTGAATATTTTCATTTATAATTTCATTTATTCATTCTTATTAACATAAAACGTATTCTAGTTTTAAAAATCTTTTCTCTTGTGTCTTTTTATCACTGCTTTGTATTCTCACTTATTGTGTTGCTAAAATATTTTCACATTTCCTAAATTTAGTTAACATTTATAGTGTACATAAAGCATGATTAGAAATATCATAAGCATAAATTGAAAAAATGCTACAATATATATAAATAATTTCAAAATTCCAACGCTTAGCAATACATTCAGCACGGAAACAGATATCGAATTACCATAGTGTAACTAATAGTAAATTTTTTTATAAAACAAATTAAATGCCTAATGAAGAAAAATAAAATGGAAATCCGAAATGCAGTTAACAGATTGAACGCATATTCAATAGATAGTTCAAAATTTAAAGAAACATAGAATAATAGGAAAATGAAAAAAGTGCTTACCTGGCCAGCTTCTTCAGGGGGTGTTGACACACAAAAAAAGGCCTAATATTAAATAATTTTTTAAATTATCTTTACTTTGATTTTAAAGATTTCTCTTCTTATCTGCTTTCAAAACAAATATTTTTTAAAATCTATTATTTTATCAATTTAGTTTTATTTATCATGAACCTAATTACACATTTCGAAGCTTCTTCAAGGGGTGATGGCGATATGGTCAACACCCCCTAAAGAAACTGCCCATGTTGATACTTTGTTTAATTTTCCTTTTATGCTATGTTTCTTTTTAGTTTTGAACTATCTATTGAATATATGATCGAGCTGTTAACTATATATTTCGTATTTTCGATTTATTCATCTTATAAAATTTACGATTTTATATATATATATATATATATATTCAAAAGAAGGTAAATTATTCAGAATTTCGAAAAAATCCAAAGTAAAATAAGTAAATTAAAATTCATGAAAAGAAATTTTAAAAAATTGAATGAAAACAAGGCAGTTTCAATGGGAAAATCATTGAGTAAAATAGTTAACCAAAAACTTGTCCTTTCTGGCAAAAGAATAGATGATAAGGAAAAGGCTTTTCGAATTCATTTCAATATTGTATAAAAATAAATAATGCACAAATGAAACTGTTTTAAGCCCCTTCAAATTTTTGAAAAGGAAAATAAAAACGTTGGGAAATCAAAATATCAAAATAAGTATATATAAAAAAATGTGAAAGGAAAATGAAAGTTTATTAATATATTTTGATTGTTATTATGGACATGTAATAAATCTTTACCTCAAACATAAAATTAGACTCAGAATTTTTCGAAAAAATTTAGCAATATATAACATTAAGAAAATAACTACAATATAATAATATTTCGAAAATTTCACAGGGTGTCTTTAAAATGTTAGAATTATTTTGATGTAGAATAATTCGTCAAGTAATGTAGATAAATTTAAATTGATATCATATTTTATGATATTTTATCAACTTAAATTGATATCATATATGATAAATTTTATGGTCTATGTTGATGAACTACGACATTCGTGACGTTCATGGCACGGAGAATATAAGGAGGTAGGTAGTTCCTGTCTTTAGGTAACAAATACTCGCTGTCTTCCCTCCCCCTGTACAAAACCCACCGGCAAATGTCTTGTGAGGGACTCCACAGGCAAAAGTTCTGCGGGGGGGGGGGGACATCAGGAACTTGGGTGCCCAAGAAATATGGCCCATTCATCTTCTTGTGAAAAGAACAACGTAGACGATAAAAACAATTATGTTCTAATTTAAAAAGAAAACTATCTGCATTAAATACATGTGAAGAGGATTTTTATAAGAGAAATAATATTCAAATGGAAAAGGGAAATTTTATGTGGCAACACCCATTGTAAATGGAAATATGGGAGCTATCCTACGTATAAATAACACATGAGTTTCTTAACATCTTCATTTTTTACTTATTCAACACCTATGTTGTGAAATTAAATTCCTTTAACGAAAGAGCCTTGAAGTTATACCAATATGCTCCTGGAATTATGAGAATTTTTTAACATGATCAAGGAAACTTAAAATAGCTCACATAGATGGCGTTGCATGTTTGTAGAAACAGACATCTTGAGTGGAAAGATAACAATGAACAGTGTTTTGAGAAAAACAACCCTGTATTGCTCATGCCGAAAACAAACCGAGTGCAAATGAGAAGATAAACCTCACAGAAGACTGACCGTAAAAAGTACGGATTTGTAAAAACTACGAAATTAATCTATGATATTTTTATCAACGTTCACTGTGTACAGCTACTAACAGGAAAAGTAAAACCGTTCTTGGGTTAGGTACAAGGAACTTTACTGGTGTATACTATACTAACTGGAAAGGTATTTGTGTGACTGTTTTACCATATCCTGCCATTTATTTTGTCTGATACCTATTTTAAAAGCATTTATGAGTGTCCATTTGTTAACTCTCAATTGCAATCTAATTTGTTAAATAGTATACTTTACTACACTCTTTACTGTGTAAAAGTAATAATTTCCAGTGTCCATGTGATTGCAAGCATAATTGTATTGTTTTATATGTACAATGTTCCTCAACGGCGTTGTTTTCTTTTCTCTCCAATGGGTTCTTAAAATCAGGTAAAACCCTTTTAAGGTTAGGTACAGGGACCTCTGCTGGTGTTCATTTTTACGAACTGGGAAGGCATTCCCAGCTGAAGATTACCCCGCAAGGTACAGTGGGTTTAGATTAAGCTGACTTGAAGACACAATGCGTGCCTTTAATTCAGCTTAGTTCAAACGTCAGCGTCATGCACATTCTTTAGATATCATGACAGCCAGAAAACGCAAGGACTAAGATCCAGAGATCCAGTTGGCTAGACTGTTGGGAAAATTCTCTCTGTTTGTAATCTGAAATTTTCATAATATTCTTCTCACCAAATCCTTTAATTTTAACGCAAACTGCAACATTATCTGTATTTATAGTTGCGGCATCTATCAGTGAAAAATGAAGTTTTTAAGTAAGCCTATGTTTCCCATTTCTTTCGAAGCATTCAGGTCCTTAGAAACAGTATGCAGAATTTTTATTTTCCAGCGTTTATTAAAAAGTCACCTCGCATTACAAAAATGGTGATATAAAGATATAATATTTTATCAATATGTAATTGAGAGAAATGATAGAATTTTAATTGATTTTTTAATAGAATTATAAAGAGAAAATGGGAAAATATAATATAGAGCTTTCAAAATTAGACTGGTCAAAATGATAGTAAAAGGACAACATAAATTTGTTCCAAAAACAATTATTTCATAAATATTCAGTAACTGCACGCTTTATAAGAAATGTTACTGAAATCAATAAAAATGTTCCAAAAATATTCTTTTTACTAAACTGTTGTGGAAGAAACTTGCAGTTCTCATTAGACACTTGAAGAAAAATCAGTTCGAACTCCTCTAAAATTTCATGGGTAAAGCTGAGTTGTTCAGCAAGCTCTTTAGGTCAATTTTTATCTCAAGCGATTGTCTTGGATATTTTCCTTTTATAGAAAGTGGGGACTGAGTTAGGTACTATTTAACATTATTTCATGAATGTTTTTTAAATAACTTTAGATAAAAAAAATTTAAATTAATACTGCTGGAGTTTTTCGCATTGTACCCACAAAAAGGTATTTTTTAAGAAATGTTAAGAACACAAATATCACATTTTTTAAGAATGTGATATTTGTATTCTTATGACTTATTCCTACTCGTTGATCTCTAAGCAAGATGAGTTTCACAAGACAATCTTCATGACCGAAGACATCTGTTCAGCCACATTCACGTATTACAAGGGAGGAAATCTTCCAAATATCCTCTCTGACAGACGTTTATGCAGAAGGGCAACTTACAAATGCCGTTGTTCAACAGTGGCTGGGATAAAATCTGAAACATTTCACTCTGAAGAAAAGCGTTCTATCACTAAGCCATGATAAGTCGATAGGGAAAGCCTTTATTAAAAGGTTGACTAAACTTCGGGATGAGCATCTTTCTAATTTGGAAGCAAATAGAATACTTTCAGACTTGGCCCATATCACCACTCAGAAATTATTTCACTTGGAGAACATTGCGATCGCTAACTGTTTTATAGGACTCAGACACCATGAGATATCACGATACATCTTCGGAAGGATCGAACATTGAACCAAGGATCATTTATATAATCAATATTTTTACTATATAAATGTATTAAAAATTTTATTAAAACTCAAATATTTTTAAGTTAATTTTTCGTTTATTACATTAGTTATTGCAAAATGGAAATGAGTTGTTTTTCCCCAAGTTTTTATAATGCCATAATTATTTTGTAAACAAATATAATTCATATTATTTGAATATATTTGAGACCCAGAAATAAACTTTGAGTGGATCTGATGCATTGCTTTTTAAAGTACGGCGCTACAACTTATTCCTTCTTCATGATGTAAAATTATATAGTGTATCTGAAAAATGTACTTATATAGTGTATCTGAAAAATGTTATATTTTAATGGTATAAAGGTAAAAAATTTCTGTGTGAATATTCGAAAGGAGAGAATTACTTCCACACTAATCAAGAATACTAATTTACGAAATCATTTACAGCACGATAAATTTTATTGTCATGTTAATGTTTAATGTAAGTGTTTTAATGAGATCATTATTGCAGAATTATTTAGTTATGGATGTGTAATGTAAACTTTTCTCTTATGTCAATAAAGTTGCTGATGAGCGGCACTCTAATACACCGAAAGGTGCTGGCTTTCCTAGACTAAAACGAAGGGGGGTTGTACCTGTTAAATTCTGTAGCTGCCTATCCCAGTATCTCCTTGTCCTTGTAGCGTCTACTTTCACACTTGGGAAAAGTCAAGTCGAATTAAAAATCGACGACATCAGTGCAACACTATAAATATTCATTTGTTGTATGATGATACTATGGCGTTTTAAAAAATTGTAGGGAAGAGACTTTCTAGATAAAACAAAAGTCGCATTCGCCCGAATTGGCTCCCAATTGGACATTTGATATTCGAATTGTATACCGTTTTCTGAAGTGGAAGTCGAATAGAAAAATTAACAAATAAATCATTTTTGCTCTTAAAAATCATAACATTAATTTCGTGTTCTTATATTTATGTATGATGTACATTATATAGTAGTAAAGCAAGACATAATTTGCATTAAAAGAAATTATAAAAATTAAGAGTAATGATTAAACAAATTGATTTCCTTCATCATTGCATTTATCAATATTCACAATGATTACTGTTAAATTGTTATTTAGAGAAATTATTTAAATAATTTTTTCAATCAGCATATATTACTTAAAAAATCAACTTAGCCAAATAATTACTATCAGCATAGGATTTATCTAACAGAGTTATATTAAAGGAACAAAATCCTCGTGTATAAAAAATATTCAAAATAAAGAATATCAAATGTAAATTTTAATTTTCATAAAAATTAGTTTTTGGTATTTGTAATTAAAATGTAAAACCAGTAGATTCTTCTATATCAAAGTGCTTATAAAAATATTAGAATTTTGAGTAAAAAACGTTTATTTTAACTAAACAGGAATATAATCGAAAATATTTGAATTTCTTTATCGAGTGTTAAAGTTAAAAATGATTAATTTTCCTTTTTAAGTTGTTAAATATTAATTAATCCAATAGCTACAAGTAGTTTTGAGGATTTTTTATGTAATTCCCGAGATATCAGTTTTAGGCGAAATCTTAAATCCAGAATGAGTGATCATCGTAAGTGGTTTGGGAAAAGATTTTATAATATAGATATTACAAACAAGAGAACAATAATTGGGGAGCTAAAAAGAATAATTTCTACTTAGTAGAGTTCTGTCGGTCATTTAGTGGTTGCCGACGCTGAATCACTAATTGAAAGCATTCGGACCACTTACGAAATGATATCTGTAAATTGTAGATAAAGCTATTATGTCGCCTTTGCCGATAACTTTCGAATGCCCTGCCATACTTTCGGCCAACATTTGCCCCGAGCGGACAAGTTTTGACGGGTACCGCTTGCCGTTGTCACTCCGATGCTCCACTTATTGGAATGTGTAACCGGCATGAATGCGTTAACTGGATTTCCACATTCATTCGATTAATTCTTAGTTTATGGCCTCATTTAGTGGCGCAGAGAACTCATTTGAATACAACTAAGCAAACCAAATTCTCTAAAAATAGTATATATCATTATTTTTAAAAAACCTTTTTTTTATCCAGATGCTCGAGTGATAGTTTTTACTGAAAGTTATGGAACCATGAAAGCAGATAGGTGTGTACTTAATTTATAAAATATTTATGCTATGGATAATAAGAAATTAAAAAAATAATAAAATTGAACATTTGGGCTTAATATGGCCTAGGAGAGGACAGGATTTTTCCGAACGAATTGTCCTGAATTCGATCCCAGCTGTTGCTTAGCCACTAGAGATAGATATTGTGTTACTGCTTTCTGCATCCATGTCGTGGTGAGTGCTTGGGAGTTTTCCGAGTTTCCTCCCATGCTACACGTTATTACGGCCCATTATTGTGATACACTTGGCAGGCAATTTAAGAGGTGGATATTGAAAATTCTTTACAACAGCCTTCGTCCGTGAAACTGTTTCTTCTCGGTGACTAAATATTGAACATTTAGGGAGAAAACTTATTAACAATCTGTAGGGCGATACCAGAAATTGTGTTCATTCATTAATAATAGAATAATAAATGGGCCTGGTTAGTGAGGACATTCGATCTAGTTATCGGAAGGTAGTGAATTCAAACTCCGACCCATCTGAAGATCCGTCGTGTTCACTCAAGGCGGCAGAGACACGTTAAATAGGTCGTAATGTCCTCTTTATGTGAAATAATATTTATGGGGATGTCAGGCCAAATTTGGGGATCTCCTGTTTGGTCCCTGCTTTCAGATTATTAGAGTTTCCTTTCGGGGTTTTATACAAGAAATCATTAAAACTTTAAAAAAATTACCTTGTTTTAATTAATTTTTGCGAGAGCGAGTAAAATAAGAATGGAAAAGTTTTCTAAAAGCAGTAAGTTCTCGATGTGGTCTTATATTTTAAAAATACGAGTAAAAAAAGTCATCCGTTATCGAAATAATGACGCATTTAACACCAAATGACGACTTTATCTTCGTCAAAATGAATCTTACACTTTCGACCAAATAGTAAATGTTTCTGAGCAAGAATCCTTTGCTTCATAAAGATTTGAAATTATAATTTTCGTAGTAATTATTCGGTATTTCACGCAATATTTTTTAACTTTATGCAAAACATAATGCTTTACCGGAAACAAATCAAAAACATATAAAAATAATTTCTTCATAAATGCATTTTCAAATGATAAGCAGATTTTGTGTCCATTTATTAACAAACGAATGAAAAGTACTTTTTCGCGTAAAATTTGAATATAGTATTAGAGAAAAAATTCCAATTCTAAAAAATATCAATATTTATATAGCATTGTTCAAAACGGAGATGAATTCTACGAAATATGGTCTTGAATTATAAATTGGCTAAAAACAAATTAAACTATGGTCGCTTAGAAATTCTTTTTAATTATGAAATTATTCGACATGGAATTCAATATATTTTCATTTACGTTCCGATGTATGTTCTATTGGTGGCTAATTGAGAAAAACGAAAACGCGATTCCGGGAGGCAATATTATTTCAAAACATTTAAAAAATAAGAAAATATCGTTATTTATAAAAGAAATCACTGTGAGGATAAGAATGACAATAATATGCTTCTTACTTTAATCAAGAAGTCAAAGTGTTAATTCGTTAAAAGAAATTCGTTTCATTGTGATATAAGAAAGCTTACAAGAAATTTAAATCCATGCGTTATTGGAGGTAAATTATGAGCCGAATTGATCACCGAAGAGTTAGCATTGTTGTCCTCGGTTTAACAGTTCGTGGGATAAAACCTCACCTTTGGGTGTGGATCTTGGTCTAATTGGCTCTAGTGTGCAAAAGAAATGGTCGTTGAGAAACCAATTAAGGAGGAAATTGTTTGAAATGAAACATTTTTAAATTTATGATTTCGATGATGTTCTCCATTTAAAACTGGACAATAATTCGCTGAATAAAAAGAATAGAGATTTTTTGTATATAAAATGCAGAGTTTTCTATAAAATGCTAAATATCTTGACCTGGGCATTTATATGAATTCTTAGAATTTTGGGAAGACTTTCCTTACAAATGCATTCTCAAGAACTCATAACCATTTAAAAAGAACCACAACTCTGCATTCCTTTCTTAACTTAATACAATTATTATAAATTGGATTATTTCACGTAGAAATTCAATTTATTTTACTTAAGAATAAGCTACTTTTTGAAGCGGGCGCTTACAGAACGGTCACAGTGAAGAGAGAAAATTTATTCCACTTTCTGCGTGACAACTCGCATTCATCTGTATTCGATTCACTATCAAATGAATATTTCTTGGAATATTTGAAGGATGAAAATTACACGCAGCAGTCATTTTATATGGATGTTTATTCAAGCATGTTTCTACGTCAAAGGAATGAAAAGAGTCCTGGGTAAAATCTCTCTTTATTTTTCCTTCTCTAAAACTTAATTCAAAGAACAAAGTAAATAAGCCTAATTTCTTTAATTGAAAATCTTTTCCCTTCCTCAAATTTAATTAATGCACCTGTCGTTGAAGTATCATAAAGCTAACGTGCCTCACTTAGCAAGTATTCATTTTTACAACAAAAATGAAAAATTCAATAATAAAATTATTATAATAATTTGTAATAATTTATTACAAAATATAGAGAATTATCTTAAATTTAAAGGCAAAAATCAAAAGTTTTTTAATTTTTTTTTTTTTGTATTGATAAAGCTGAAGATGATTTTATACAAAGTTTCGTACATTTATTTCAATCGAAAAGTTTCATAAAAACACTATGCAGCGAAACGCACTCTAACTTTCGAGGACGATTGTTTCCAATGCAAAACGTTCATTTAAATTTCAGAATAAAAACGAAACGTAACATATTTTATTATAATTTTTTAAAACCGAATCACAAAGTAATATTTTTCAAACAAATCGAATTTTCAAAATTATCTCTATCTATCTATATAATATCTATCTATCTATATATATATATATGTGTGTGTGTGTGTGTGAATGCAATATTATTTCAAAACATTTAATATATATATATATATATATATATATATATATATATATATATATATATATATATATAGATATAGATATAGATATAGATATAGATAGATAGATAGATATAGATATAGATGTGTGTGTGTGTATACATTTCTGAACGTTTGCGTATTGGGAAAACAGAATAAATTTTAGTGTGGGGATACAAGAGCGAAGGAGGTCTCGCTATGTCTTTCCTTACCTTATACATAGATAACTTATTGAATTCTCTATTTTACACATAAATAATCTGTTTTATTTATTCAATCTTCGACGCAGATAATCTGTTGATTTCTTTATCTTACACATAGATAATCTGCTTTTTTTTCTTTATTTTATACGTTGATAAGGTGTGTTTTTTCTTTACCTTATACTTAGATTTATCAAAATCTTGCTCGTTGATAACCTGTTTTATTTTTCCATCTTATTCGTGTATAATCTGTTTGCATTGTGCTTCACAGATAAGAAACTTGACACTTAGTTAAAATCAGCTTTAACAAATTAAAATATTCGAAATGAAGCTTCTGTTATGTTAGACAGAGATTAACTTCCCAATACCTACGAGTAACTTTTAGTAATCTGTAAAAGTGCAGGAAACAGAGAAAAAATATTTGATGAGTAGAATTTTCGTTTCTTTCTGCTGTAACAAATGTTTTTTTTTTCTTCCTTTACTATTTGATGTTGATATTTATATATTTTATTTCAATACAGAATTTTTACCATTTTGTTCAAATTCTGAAAATGTATTGTCGTTCTCCATTGCAAATTAAGTGTTAAAATTTTCTTAATAATAGGAAAAGTTTTTATAAACTCGTATTATTTTGTTGCCTGTATAGATTGAAGGGATTTTCATTTTGTTATTTAATGGTTGTTAAATAAAATGTTTTATTATTTAATAAATTTGAGTTTTAAACTATTTTAGCATTAATACAAATTATTTTTAGCTGAATTGTGAGGGAGACACATTTTTATATTGTAAAAAATAGCCTTATAAAAAATTAATAAATAGCAAATATCTCATAAAAACAAAATAGAAATCATTTTTTCAAATCGTAAATTTCCTCCAAGTTCCCTACTGGTGATAACGCTGACACACTTAGGTGGTAGTAAATAACTAACTATAACAAATATAGCAATATATCCGTTACATGAATGTGTGTCCACCTGTCAAAAGCCATGAACAACAATCAGCACAGGTGCTTGAACCAGGCGTCTCCTTCGGAGGCACAGACACAGCAGCGGTCACTGAACAGTAATTTGGGAGACACTGCTGGTGGCCTCTTGTTTCATCTGGACTTCCAGTTGCTCAACAGTACATACATACATATACAGTGGTGCAGGCGAGTCCCGGACTGTGCCTTTAGGTTAAGTTTGAATTACTCGCCCTTCACCATGTGCCTTGTAATTTTGAAACACGATCATGTGACGAGGTCACACCTGAGCTGGTATCCTACTCTCCACATCCCCGCCACACCAGCGGAAGGACTTTGGAGGTCATATATTAACCTGGACGCGTCCCCAACCTACGGAATTCTAGCAACCCAGTTAGAGAGAGCATGGCGTGGTCACCCTCCCAATCAATACCTGCTGCAACGTAATCAGTATTTCACTTTGAAAACGAATGCTGAACGGTAGCATGTCTATTCCCCAGATCGCCTGTTCGCACTGAATTTCACCTCTATAATCTATGACCCGAGGTGCACCACATTTGACACGTTGTGGATTTAGCACAGTCCCATTTTATCATGCATGGTAAACTTTTGTTGCTGTTGTTGTTACTAATAACACTTAGAAAAGCCAAGCTCGCTATACCTTGGCTATGCGAATTTAAGTCAATTGCGAATTAATCAGTATTTCGTTTAATCAGAGCACCACGAAGGTGAAAGTACGACTTTTACTCTTCAAGAATTCCGATAGATGGCAGCACCATAGGATCTACTCCTTACTTTTGACATTGATCTGGAGGGGGAGTAAATTTATCCAGACCATTGCACCCATGGTAACTGCTCAACGACTGACCACAGGACTTTCGATTTCACAGATTTAACGAGCACGTATATCGCATGTACTCGGTGGGTCTTTGGCGGCATTGGGAATCAAACCCCACCCGTCCGGATGGAATGCTGATACCCAACCACTAGGCTACCACAACCCTTACCTTGGTGGTATGCGAATAGTTCCCAAACTTCATGAACTTATCATGGCAGCATTTTGCCGGCGATGAAAATTGGAATTTGCACGTGAATACCTGGACGTCCACTGAGTTGGGACAGATAACGCTTTCCCATGAATCGTATTTTTTATTCATTACACAGATTGACAATGGCTTCCACGATGTACGATGGAAAACCTCTAAAAGCAAACACTCTGAAACCATTGCCAAAACGCTCTAAGCTGGAAGCGGGAGCATTGTACGTGGTCAGGAGAATATCTTCCTGTCATTCTCTGGATTCACTTACCATTATGGAAGGCACGAAGTATCAATACAAGAAAGCATCTGCCCTTGCGGACCATGTCCACCCTTACATGCACATTGTTTTTCCTCAGGATGATGGCATCTAACAGCAGAACAATGAGAGGTGTCATACATCTGCCAGTGTGCGTAATTGGTTTGAAGATCACCAAAATCACTTAACCCTTTCATCAGAAAACCTACCTGACTTGAACCCAATCGAGATTCTATTGGATCATCTCATTCGGGATGCTCGAGGCATGGCTCTTTGCACACGTACTCTAGCGCATCTGGCCTTTGTACTGGAGTCTGCATGTCTCAATATCCCTGTAAACACCTTTAGTTATTTTGACTATTTTGACTATATATATATATATATATATATATATATATATATATAAGGCAACTCCACCAACATGGTTGAAGCAACATTACCTCTCTATCATATAACATGTATATAACTATCATATAACCGAGAATGCTTTTCTCACAATGTTATGGTTTCTCTTTAAACATTAAACATACTAAAGTTTCTGTTGACCTCAGGGATCTATCACGTGACATTATAAGGTCACAGTTTTGAAACGCGTGTTCTCCTTGATGAAAATATCCCACATTATGAATAACATATTATTGGAAAGGAATAAACTAAAAGTGATTGAACAGTATGCAGACCGATATAATACATTATATATATATATATATATATATATATATATATATATATATATATATATATATATATATATATATATATATAAATAAATAATTAAAATTTCGTATATCGTCATATTGGAGAAGCAAATAAGTGTGAAATAATTTACGACGTATCTTTCTTTTTGGTGGTACATGAAGATTGTAACATAATTCACAGTCTTCTAATATCTATAATATAACGTTAAAATAATAATTGCAAATATTTCTGATTTAAATAAATTATAAATATAAATGTATAGTAAATTCCATGCAAAACATTGAAAACTTAAAATATATTTTTGTATAAATCACTTTAATATGTGTAACAAATTTAATACGTAAAGCAAATAGTGCAGTAAAACTTACCGTAATATGCCTTGTAAACTTAAAGCAAAAGCTCTTTAAAATTATTGTAAAAAGTATCTAAAATTTACAGTAGATTGTACTGGCTTCCCCAAATTAACAGCAAATTATATACAGTAAAATGCAAACAGAATACTTTACAGTGTAAAGCTGGAACTAGAGGATAACGTTTAACAGGCTTAAAAATTTGAAGTCTAGTAATTTATAAGGCAGCTCAAAAGTCTTGATGATATTAATATTTATTTCAATTTTAATTTCAGAAATTTGGAAAAATTGATTTTATTGATCTAAAAAGCAATATATATGAACACTGTTAACATCCAAACAAGCAACCACTGTTAACATCCAATTCAGGAAGCGAACCTTCGAACTGCTGAATTGTAACCCAAATAGCTATTAGTCTAACTTTGTCTTCGAAATACATAATTTATTCAATTATGTCATTTCGGATTCTTGTAAAAGATTAAATTTTTACAGACAGCCTTAGAAACTATCTAGTTAGAAACAACTTCGTAACCGTATTTATGGACTCATTTGGAACTTGCGTGATTCATCCATTTCTGCTTCAATAAATTTTACAAACCATCCATCTTTCATTCTCTTTATATTTATGGATTAATAGAGGTATTTTCTCTCTTTTTGCTTTAATTGATTTCTGTAAAACATCATTGTTTATCATCATTGTCTGAATTGCTTGTTCATTCAACTCTGCATCGTTCATTTTTATAGAATAACAAAAATTTAAGAGTAGGTGCATAACCTATGTGTTTCATTTAATTCTGCCCAAGTATATTTTCCCCTTAAATAGAAAATTTCCTGGAATTCTTAAGAAGTTACTCTGTGTGTGTAGTTCACCATTTCAATAATAATAATAATTTCAAATAGTAAAAATGTAGTCTTAGCTAAAATGGACCAGCATGATATTTTAACTCATAATATAATATTTTTGTCAAAAGTTAAAAATAGCTGTAACAACATCCAACATGTACAATATATTACTTGTACATGCTGGAAAGGATGTTGTTACAATATATTGAAACAGAGTATAATATATTGAAACAGATATATTAATAATATATTGAATTATTGATATATTAATAATATATTGAAACAGATAGATAGATTTTTTTTGTTTAAGGTCTTCATTTCTCTAAACACAATGATATTCAAGAAATTAATTCTATCAGAATAATACAATTTTAAATTGATTTCAATTAAATTTATATTTTAAAAAAATAACCGGAAATAAATAAAGAAAAACTATATTTTAAATAATATAGTTTTTCTTTTATAATTAACAACTAAAGCATAATGCAAAAATAATATAAATTGGCAAATCTTTTTTGCATGTAAAAATGAAATGAATAAATCATCGTTTATTTATACGAAATTGTCATTTGATAAAGAAAAACGATAATTTTTTTATTTGAAGTTTATGTTTATCAGATAAATTATATTTAACTGTTGCCAATATGAAAAGTTAATTTTTCATGTAATTCTCAAATTTAAATTCACTTCTTACTTCTTTGATGCTGCTCCAAAAAAAAAAAAGATAGGAATTTTAAATTTTTAAAGAATGGCATGTATGGGTGACTCTGTTAAGACTTTACTGGTGACTTCATTAGGGAAAGGGTTGTTGCAATGATGACTAATATTATTAAATTGTTAACGAACTGCAAAAGCCGAAAGTAATGAGCTTATAGCTTTTGACTTGTTTATTTATGCTGTCCTTTTTTTTATTACCGTGCAAAGAAGTAGACAGCTCATTTTGAATTCTGAATAGTAAATTTATGCAAATAAATGTTTTACCTAAAGATAGATAGGGTAAAATAATCTCTTTTACGCAGGAAAAAAAAAGCTTTTCTACTAATAAATAAAAAACACTTTGCAGTGTTATTTTAATTAAAATATTTGCCATGTATTTTGAAATGATAACTTAGAAACTATTAAATTTTTTTCAGCAATTAATGTTTCTGCTTACAGTTAGTGATTTAAACATATGGTACATAAATTTCCTTTAATAGTTAAATTAATACAGGAAAGGTTGCATAAAAATAATAGAAAGGGAATGTAATATAAATATATTGATATTTTTATTCCCTACTCTATTTGTTTTGAAATTAAAAGTATGATCTATAATGTATTTTTAATTTGATGTTAATTCCCTAATAGAAACATCATTTTAATAAAAAATATAGCTCACCACCTTCATTAAATATGTTACTAAAATGTTCTTTTAATAAAATATTTCCTAACCACAGCATGAAATATGTTATTAAAATCATATTTCAATAAAAAATATATTTTATAGAAAAACAGTACCTAAAGCGAGTACTTATTCAAGATAATTTTCAAATAAAATATTTATAATTCATAAAAAGTAAGCTTTTTTTCATTTATTCATATTCCTATCATAAAATAGAAACGATTATATTTCCGAATATTTTCAGCTAATGGTATAGAAATGTGTTATTTTCATGTGATCTTTTAGGAGAAAAAAATATTTGCAACTCATAAAGATTTGAACTTTTTGCCACCCACCCTATCTAGTGATCCTGGGTTCGAATCCTGGTTAGGGCAGGGGTGAACTTTCTCTCTTCTGTCCTTGTCCTTTATTTGTGTGAATGCCTACCCTATAAACGGGCACCTAGGTCACGTGTGTACTGAGGAAATAGGACTCCACACCAAATTAGTTCCAGTTGGAAAAGTGGAACATCGTACCCCATATTACCAATCTAGCTGGCACAAAACAACAACATTTGCACTTTTTGACCGGAGTCTCTACATACCGATACATGAGATAAAGAATGAAACTTATATTAAAGTGTTTGTCTCAAATTAACTAAGGTTATGTTTTATTTTTAAACTTTGCTTAAAATATTTCTTATAAACTGTAGCCGTAACGAAAGCTGGTTTGAACGCACTGTAACGTAGCTTATGCTGCGATGAACTCCATTCCAATCATGGCTTGTACTTTAAGGTTCTCCTCAATTTCTCTTCAATTTGGAGCCATATGGTTAGCGATGTTGGTTTATTTCTGACAACCTTTTAATTTTTAACCTTCTGGATCTCTTTTTTGATTTGGTAAGTTGATTTTTAATTTTTTCTGTACACATTTCTGTGGATTCACCGGCGCAACTGATGTTTTTGAAAAGAACGTTAATTTTAAGTTTAAACACATTTGTAAAACTCGTGTAATTTTTTTAGTTTTGATAAATTCCACATATTTTCTGCACCATTAGCTTTCGAGTACGCTCGAAAACATGTTAATGTTTAATTTATTTTAAAATATATATAAAATCGAGCTTCTTAATGATAAATACATTTGTTTTCACTTAAAAAAAGAAACTCATTTTTAACTTTTAAAGCATTTGTAAGATTTGTATAATTATTTTACTGGTGATTCATGACATCTTGTTTTCAGTACCACCCTAGTTTTACAAACTTTCACCAAAATATCTTGGCGAAAAGAAAAATCAGCAATTTCCGTCAAGGAGCATCCTAAAGTAAATTTTTCACGTATTTTAATATTCTGCGAATTTCAAGATTCAAGGCATGTGTCACTTCCCACGTATTTAAATTA
Source organism: Latrodectus elegans (assembly GCA_030067965.1). Classification (NCBI taxonomy): domain Eukaryota; kingdom Metazoa; phylum Arthropoda; class Arachnida; order Araneae; family Theridiidae; genus Latrodectus; species Latrodectus elegans. The sequence continues at coordinate 88,357,515 of CM057815.1, forward strand.
TCATCTATGTTTGATCCCTGGCGATAAGTAAATTTTGATACTTGATGAATGGCGCGGTGGTTCATAACAAACATCGATGTGTACGGCATCGGCTTTCCAATTCTTTCTGCATTTCCATATATTATTTGAAATCGTGCAGCGAACACACAAACGATTGAAGGACCTTTAAGTAGTTTTAGCAACCAACGCGTATATTTTCCGGAGTACTTTTTTGAGATAGTGGGCGGTATTCATATGTCGTAAAGGAGGAAATTCGGAAAACTCACAAACACCCACCTTGACATGCATACATAGCAGTGTAGGTGAGCCCTGGATTGTACCTTTAGGTTAACGGGCTTAAAATACTCGCTTGTCACTAAACGCACCGTAATTTTGAGCCATGGTCAAGTGAGGAGGTCACACATGAGATGGTATCTTTCTCTCCAAGTCCCCCGCCATACCAACGGAAGGACTTTAGACGTCACATATTAACTTGGATAGGTCTCCAACAGAAACAGCTCCAGCTACCCAGTGAGTTACGTGGTCACCCTCTCAATTGCTGCCCGCGGCAAATAATGCTTCAATTTGCTGATCTTAACGGGAAGCGGTGACCCACCTTAACATCCGAGTTTGCAGATGCAAGTAGCTCAACATCCATCTCCCATTGTTTAGGCTGCGATCGAACCCATTGTCTTATGCTCTGAACAGTGAATTCCTGCCTCTAGGAAATTCAACTCATTTATTTTTAAAAAAATGAAAAAAAATACCTGATAATCTTTTTTTAAAAAAAATAGCGATATTTATTATTTTTTAATAATGTTTTTGACAACACTAACGTACATGTTTTCAGTTTTCCCTGTAGGAGATGCAGTGGGTCTTGTTGCATGAGATGCATTGGTGGGAGAAGCCCCGATATCACAATCATGGGCAACTCTCTAATTAAAGGGTGCTTTCAAACGGTCAACACATTTCATTTGATCTGTTTAAGATACCTTATCTCGAGGTGTGAAGCTGCGTTTTGACAAAAAAATAATTAATCAAAAAGTAAATATCGCGTTAGAAATAGTTGGTAATCGGTGTATTTCAAAACTATTATTTTTCTCCAAAACTTTGATTCCAGCTTTTATGTATAATGGTGTGACTGGGAAGTTGTGTTCAATATAAATCTTGATTTTTTAATTGATTTTATTTAAAAAAAATTAGTCAATATAGCAAATATATCAACGTATATACCAGGTGTATGCATATGAAAAGAGATGATTGCTAACACATGTCCCCAGGCATATATGCAAACATTATGAAACCACGACACGTGACTTTTTTATAGTTTGACCTTTGATACTCACGTTTAGTTTACATTTCAACGAGTTTCAGCGGGCATTGTGTTTTTTTTACTGTGTTGAGAATGTCGAATTTTTTATGCCTTCCAACCATGATTTGCTGGTAGAATTAATGTTTGGTTACCATCTGAATAAAAATGCTGTCGAATCGCATCAAATGCTTGTAGAAGCATATAGTAGCAATACTCTGAGCCTTTCGAAGTGTTACAGGTGGTTTGAAAAGTTTCAAAATGGTGATTTCGATGAAAAAAACAAAAAGCGTTGCAGACCAGCAAAAAAATTTGAAGATGCTGAATTATAAGCATTACTCTATGAAAAGATTATAGCGAAACGTAAGAACATCTTGCAGAAGAATTGAATGTTGACCAGAGCACTGTTTCCCGTCGTCTCAAAGCAATGGGCAAGAAAGTTAAAGGTAGGTAGATGGGTACCACACAAGCTAAGGGACCAGGAAAACCGAAAAATTGTGGGGAAATGTTGCTCGCCTGCGACAAACGCAAGTCTTATCTCCATCATATTGTGACTGGCGATAAAAAATGGATTTATTGTGAGAATCCCAAGCTAATCGATCCAATCGATGCAAGCCGTCCAAATCAATCGCAAGGCTGAATCGCTTTGGCCGCACGACAATGCTGTGTATTTTCTGGGGTCAGGAGGAGCCAATCTATTATGAGCTTCTCAAACCCTGTGAAATCGTTAATACTAATCACTACAAGCAACAATTACTTGATTTGAATGATGCTATACTAGAAAAACCGAGCAACACAAGAAACGGCAGCACAAGTAGTTTTGCTTGATGACAACGCACCTAGCCACTGTGCTAAATCGACCGAGGGCATCGCTAAAGCGCTCGATTGGGAGCCCTAAGCGCATGTGGCTTATTCTCCTGATTTGGCTCCTTCCGATTATCACCTATTTGCATCATTGGGACACGCATTGGCTGACCAGCGTTTCACTTCTTACGAAGACGTCAAATCTTGACTTGATGACGGGCTGACCGGAAAATACCGATCATTTTTTTGGCGTGTTATTCACAAATTGCCCAAAATATGGGGGGGGGGGGAGGATGTGTAGCTAGCGATTGATATTATTTCGAATAAAGAAATATTAACAGTTTTCGAAAATTTATTGTGTTTTTTAGAACAATCGTCTCATTTCATTTGCATACATCTGGTATACTGCAGTTGTTAAACATATATAATTCAATTAATTCATAGAATAACTAAATATTTCATGAAGTATAACTAGATAGTTAGCAATACTTTTATACTTTATCTAATTATTCCATAAAATAACTAGTTATTTTATGGAATGAATCATGTTAAACCGTTTAAAGTGAAAAGTAAACAATTTAAAGCTAGTCTATAAATTTATTAATCATAAATAGTTGAATTCTCAAGAAAAATACTTTTATATATTTCTTATAATTTATTAAATTATTTCTCTATTACGATTATATTCCTTATAAATTACTAATTAATTATCCCTGAAACTGAATGAATAATTTGTAAATAATAAGGAAAATCAGATGATATAATTTACTTCTGCTCATATTCCGAACATTATTTAAATAGAAAGGAAAGTAAAACAATTGTTGTGCAGAGATAAGTTATTTGTTGAGAGAGAAATTTATTTATTTTGATAATGAAGCACACACGGGGAAGAAAAAAAAACTGTTGCCTCATAAAAAAGATTAATTGTGATTTTTAGAAATAAAAATTTAAATTTTATGAAATAATTTTAGTTTACTTTTCATTATTTACAAGACCAAGGATTTCTGTGATGACAATGTGAATTGCATTGTATATTATTTTTGAAAAAGGAATGCATTTTACTATTTCTCCTTTCTTATACGAGCACTTTTTAAATGCTTATCCAGTGCCACAACAGATACAACAGTCACAATTTCAATAAGAAAATCAATTCTAAACAACAGAGTAAAGTCACACACATCACTGCAAAACAGCTATAAATGGTTCAAAACTTACTAAAAGCAGCTAGAACCTATTCAAACAACTTTCAAGTGCTGTATTTCATACTGTAACGATCAAGTAATAGTTGTTCTACAGAATACCTATATAGTCAAATAATAGAATTCAATAATATTCTATACACATTAACTAAATCGTCTAATTATTTCATGAAATAACTCGTTATTCTATGAAATGGCGAGTCTCAGATTTTTACAGTTATACGAGGGTTACTCTGAAATTTTTGAGATACGCGAAGACGAGAATTTGCGAAATAAAAAATAACGGTTTAATTTTAAAATACAAAGTATTTTAACACAGAAGACGATTTTTTACTGACTTACTTCAACTTTTTTAGCGTAGAATAAATTTTAAACAAAACAGAAAATGGAGTTGACGCGAGAACATTTTCGCCATCATTTCGCGAGACGCGCTATGATTTTCTACGATTTTAAAACAGGATTAAATAAAAAAGAATGCGTTCAACGGTTGCAATGAGCATTTGGTGATGAATCTCCAGCTCGTGCTACTGTATTCTGATGGCTTAGAGAATTTAGAAAAGGTCGCAATTTTCTACAGGATGAAGAACACACAGGAAGGTGCCATCGGCAGTAATCCCGGATAATGTGTCTGCCATACGGAAAATGTTAGTGGATGATAATCGCTATACCTATCAAATGATACAGAAGGAACTTAACATTGGATCCGCAGCCATACACAAAATCATTCATGAAGAATTACATATGAAAAAAGTAGTTTGCCGTTGAGTTCCCCATAATCTAACTGAACACCCAAAAGAGAAGCGTGTCAGAATCAGTAAAGAAACTCTTAAATTGCTAAATGATAGTGGCCACCGCATCATTTATAAAATTGTAACAGGTGAGGGAACGTACATACCGATTTTTGACGTTCCAACACGTCAAGAAAGCAAAGTATGGGTCTTTGAAGATGATCCCACGCCGACAATGGTGAAAAAACAACGCGCACTGAAAAAAGTGATGTATGCCGTTTTCTTCAGAAGTACGGGATTGATCAAAGCCATCAAGTTGGAAGGACAGAAGACAGTAACAGCAAACTGGTATACCACTAAATGTCTTCCAGAAATTCTACAAGAACTGAATGTTAGGGGACTAATGTTTCACAGTGACAAATCATCTTCACATACAGCCGGATTGACAGTTGCGTTTCTTAAGCAAAAACAAATTAAAGTGATCGAACATCCGCCGTATTCATCTGATCTAACTATGGGCGACTTTTGGTTATTCTTTAATCTAAAAAAGAACTTACTTGGACGTCGTTTTCATTCAGAAGAAGAGATTGATGTGGCTACAAATGCATTTTTTAATCTATTCCAAGAAATGAATGACTTGGGGCATTTAATCTGTGGAAAATTCGTCTGCATAAGTGCATTGATGCTAGAGGAAACTACTTTGAGCACACCTAAAGTTTTATACGTGTAACTTTACAGTGTAAGATTGCGTTTTACGCGGTTTTTTCTGAAATATTGAAATCACAACGACAAAGAATAATTAATCCCTTCTGTTATTGCATAGGATTGTTTCCAATAGGTTGATTATGCTTTTTAATGTATAAAGGACGGTTCTGCTTTACACACTAACTAATTTATAATAGAATTGTCTTTCCTAGTTGTATCTCAAAAATTTCGAGTGACCTTCGTATATACAGCAGAAGAGTTCCATTTTATGCGAACTCATTTGGACTAATATATCTTAGAATAAGAACTACGTCAAATATAAAAACAAGTATTAGAGTTTAAAACTAATTGCCTCTTTCTTACCAAAATTTTCTCTATTTTTATTAAACTTCTTTCCTTTACCAAAATTCTTTCCGCTTGACTAAAATTCTCTCATTTATCAAAATTTTCTCTATTTTACTAAAGTTCTCTCTTTTTTACTAAAATTTTTAGGTTTTTACTAATGTTCTCTCTCTTTTACGGAAGTTCTCTCTCCTTTACCAAAATTCTCTCTATGTTGGCGTATTTACTAATCCTTCCTGATCTAGCAACTGCCAGATCTGGTGGTCCGTGCGTTCTTGCAAAGTCAATCACAAGAAGGTAGGTGACATAAGAAGTCCTGCAGAATTAAGGGAGCATCTTCTCGTCCAAAGCAACGGCGTTTGAGTACACATAGTGGGAGAAGGATAATTCTCTCTCTCTTTATCAGTGAAGTACTCGGGAAATGATGGATTGTTTTGTCGACGCTCATGGATGAGTTACCCCTTCTCTCAAGTCACCTGAGGGACAAAATTACTGAGACATCATTCCAAGAAGTTCTTGTGCTAAGAATGTCACTTTATTAGGCGTTTTCTTTCATTTGCTCTTGAAGCTACTGCCCATACAATGACACTCTGTAAAAGGAAAGTTGGAAAAAAAGGAAAAATTCACTGTGAATTTCTAAAACATTTTAGGATTTCAACATCAGCAGTGCAGTTAGTAATCCTCAATTTGAAGAACATATGATTCTGCAGTAGAAACGTCAATTTACAATTTCCTCAATCATTAAATTTAAAAAAAAATTAAAAAAAAGAAAACAAGAAATTTAAACATAGATACCGTATAATCCAGGATAACAAATTCTGAATTTTGTAGACTTTTTGGCGGATTTTCTTGTGTATTTTGCAATCTGGTTTTCATTACATCATAGACATGGAATCTATAAAAATTATGCAGAAAATTCTGTTTTGGCAATCCTAGTATTTACCTCTTCGCGTACATCGCAATACGCCAACTAGGCAACATTTCTTTATCGCCAATAATTTCAGAATTTTGATTCCTAGATGATACGGCAACTATGCCGAAATTCATGACAATAAATTCACAAAAAAGAAATTTTTCAAAATTTTAATTCTTGAACTGGAATTAAAATTTTCATTATCCTTATGAAACCCTTCGTGAAATGAGCCAATGACATTGATTTCTAGTCACTAATTCCTAAAATCGTGAGTATTCGTAAATTAAAGGTTCGTAAAAACTATCGTGTGACGTATATGCATATGCATGTATGTATATATATATATATATATATATATATATATATATATATATATATATATATATATATATATATATATATATATGTGTGTGTGTGTGTGTGTGTGTGTGTGTGTGTGTGTGAACACATGAATTCTATTGATAAAAAAATCCATTGTTAAACAGCTTTTGCAGCTATTCGGCAATGATAATCCAAATGATTTGCCTCCTAAAGCAAGGTAAACATGGAACCTGAACTTCGCCTGAAAGACGCATTATGTCTCCGGGAATATTTCAATTTCCCTCATCGACGAGAAGAGAGCGCCCCGTCGAAATCCGTTTTGGGACAACAATGCCCTTCCATCTCTCGTATACGGGGGCGCATTTCCCACAACATTGTGCTTCCTCTTTAAACATTAAAGATATTAAAATTTGCACTGCCTTCGGGGATATCACGCAAGAGATCACGGTCACAGTTCGAAAGCTCGTTTTCTCCAAGGCTGAGGTATCTAGCCATAAGTTGGGAATAAAACACATCAACAGTAAAGCAGCAGTGACGTCAGAAAAAAAAGATAATACATTCTATCGTAACATTTAAAGATTTAAATTGTTTATATTAAAGGCCAGTTAGATGGGAATTATTTTCGAAAGATATTTCCATTATAAACACGTGTAATGAATGCTACTTAATTGATAGCATGTGACTCTGTAAAATCAACTGCATAGATGTAATTATTGTATACATTAGCAATTATTTCAGTCATTGTTAATGTAAAGACAAACAATTATTAACAGTTCCGTAATCAAACAGATATATATTTATATATAATCTCCCTTATAACATGGTATATTTAGTTTCGCGTTATAGGAAATCGCGTTATACGAGTATTCTCGTAAAATGATTTACGTTTACTTTTTATCCTAAAAGGAAGTGTAAATCAAATAGTAAGGAAAAACTATGTTATGAACGAAATGTAAACGTTTTATTAAAATCAAATTAAGAACATGTTAAATAAAAAATATACAAATATAAATAAAAAGCTAGTCCATATGAAATAAATCAAATAATTCCAAAAATAATTTTATTGCATTTTTATTCCCAGTTGGAGCTATCCGAATTCCACCGACATCTTTTTTTAGCGAATCTTCAAAGGTCGATAATATAATATAATTTAATTTCATAAGAACACAATCGACCCAATGTTTCCAAAATGGATGGTGAATCATTATAAATTCCATAGTACAGAAATATAAGGGGGGGGGGAGTCAACGCGTTATAAGGGAGAAAAACGCGTGTTATGCGATGGACATGGAATCGCGTAATGTGAAAACGCGTTATAAGAGTAACGTGTAACAGGGGGGGATTACTGTAATATATCGTTCTGTAAAATCAACTGTGTAACATTAATTATAGCATACATTAAAAATTATATAAATAATTATTAAAATAAATGCACATACACACAAATATTAACAGTTCTGTAATCAAAGAGTATAATATACAGTAAGTAAAATCAACTGTATAAACTAATAATTGCATACATTATTTAAATAACTTATAAAAAGAGCTATGAAAATAAGAATGAAGTAAAATTTGGGGAAATAACATAATGCGATAATTGTTCTAAAATTCAAATGATACACTATAAAAATTACAACAGAATTCATAGTAAAATATTTTTTAAAAAAAACGGCGTTTGTAGGATAAGTAACCCTTCGCTACAACAATGCATAAACTTTTGCTCATTTATCGTTACTCGGTAGGCACCTGTGAATCAAGGAATCAACGGAGGTGAGTAGCATTATCCACGTCACTTCACACCACAAACCCGTTTATAGGGTGGATCACATTCATTCATCATCTCAGAAGAAAAAACAAGGAAACACAGAGAAAGGAACATCCATGTCCGAACCGGGATTCGAAACCAGCATCTTATGTGCTATGAAAGGTAATCACTCGTTCATCAGCCGACTCATTGCAAAATGTGTGGTGTGATAGCAACACCAAGATATTCTATAACACCTTCAAAGTCCTGTGAAATTCACAGTAAAATATCTTGTAATAATGACAAAAGGTGTTGCTGTTAAACCAGCCTGCTTCCCTGTACCTAGCTCTGAGATGGGCTCTTAGATAGAAATATTTAGCCGGGTGGAGTCTTGAATTTGATATAGGGACCAAGCAAATGTACAGCTTGGCCCGCCATTCTCAAATGTTGATTTAATTTTACTTGGAGGAAAGTGCGACCGTGACCTATTTAACATAAGCAGCCGTCTTTGGCGAACACGACGGATTTTCGATTTAGTCAGGATTCGAACTCATTGCCTTCAGATAACGAGAACGACCTCCTAACCAACCAGGCCACTGCAACCGCTGAAAGAGGATGTAAAAAACTACATCGAGGTATTCTGTAAGTTATTTTACATATATTTCCTGTAAAAGTTTCATCATATCATCCTGGGATCTGTTATCGGCAGCACTTAGGGCTCTGCCGAAAATACAGAGCTTGTATCTATAGTGTAGAATGACAGGATATTGTTTTCATTTTCAAATCTTGAAATCGCTCGCAAACAGGTGAGAAAAACTATTTTATAATTTATTTCAGACACAGTTGCGTGAAATCTCTGCCGACAATGCAAGCTTACATATAATTGCGTTTTTCAAAATTATTTAAATAAATTATGAAAATAAGTTTTAAGTGAAATTTATAGAAAAAGCAATTGTAACAGTGTTTTAAAAATGCGAAGCAACGTACTGTAATAATTACTGCAAAATTCTTAAAAATGTACAATTATGGCTACAGCAAAAAGTTTTGTAAATTTTACAATAACATATCTTTTAAAATTACAGCAATAAGTTCTATAAAATTTACAGCCAAATAACAATTCCTTTTTGCTGTAAATTATACACATTGATTTTCCTTAAAAAAGAAATTAAATATTGTTAATAGTGGTTTACAATTTAGGCTTGTGATGCTTCCAGTAACTCTTTTACATTATTAAAATTTTTTTTTAAAATATGAAACACTATATTTTTAATGTCCCTTTTTGAAATTTAATCAGATTACGGAGTCTGTGATAAAATTTATCAACAAGGGCCAAAGGCAACTTTCACTGTGAAGCACCCAGTGGATGTGCCATTTTTGCCCCGAAAGTGAAACGATAGAGAAACACACACAGAAATGGAAAGGGACATCCATGGCCAAACCAGGATTCGAAATCGGGACAATTTAATTCGAAGTTAGGGATGTTAATGACTTCACCATGAAACACTAATGAATGATTAATTACCATAATTTCAAAAACTGATTTTATTGGCTGGAAAGGCGAAGTGAATTGATTCGTTACAGATGATAGTAATTTCCTGTTTATTCTGGGGGATTAAATTGCATATGCTGGATGATCTAATTTTCCTATTTATTGTTGCTTATACAAGCGATTTTCACTTATTTTAGCAATTTATTAAGCTTTATTTCTTATAAATTTATTAAATAAGTAATTAAAAGAAAATCTAGTGCTATATAAAAGAATTAAAAACACGTGCCTAAATTTTAAAAAATGAATACTTGAAACAGCTGCTATTTTTCATAAAATCGTAGAAATTTAATTTTCTTCAAATGATAATTATGTGGCATCAAGATAAAAAAATATACCTTTGTTATTAAAATAAAAAATATACTTTTGTTAGTCATACAATCATCATTTCCTTGCACACAAATCTAAGTAAGCCAGAACTTATTATTTAAAATGATTTTCAAACGACAACAATCATCCACACTTTTATGAGAGAATCTATTAGGTTTTGAAATAAGCTCGTAGCGTTTTTACCAAAGACTTTTATTTAAACAAAAACAATAATTATATCAATAAGTTAATGAATTATGTATATTCGCCGTCGCTGTTTCCAACCTCCTCTCACCACTAGACCCATTTGTTGATGCCCTTCCTCCAAACATCCTCTGCTCTGGTGTCAAAGTAGTTCTTGAGCCAGTTTTTAAGGAACCCCAAATACACTGGGAAATGCTTGAAAAGAATGCCGCAATCAGCAAGGAGCTCTACATTACTCAGCTGCACCACGTGAATGAGGCTATTCAAATGAAAAAAAACCTGATCGACATGGTCAGACCATACTTCTTTACGACAACGCCAGACCCCAGGTTGCACAAGTCGTCAAAGACACACTCCAAGAGCTCGAATGGGAGGTCCTTCAGCATTCGCCGTATTCTACGAACCTTGTACCGACCGATTACCATCTTTTCAGCTCCTTGTCAAACCATAACAACAAGGGCGTTACCTTCGATAACAAAGAGGTCCTTAATATCTGGCTCAACAACTTCTTTAACACCAGACCAGGTGATTTTTGGCGGAACGGCATCAATCCATTGCTCCAGAAGTTGCAAACAGCAACGCTGAATATATAATTGATTAACTTATTGATATAATTATTGTTTTTTGTTTAAATAAAAGTCTTTGGTAAAAAACACTATGAACTTATTCCACAAACTAATAATTTTCAAACTGTTATATGGGAAATCAAAACTTCATACACTGCTGACCTTTAAAGTTGAAACATGTCGAACGAAAGCAATTAAAATATATATGTACAGGTGGTTAGCAGTATAACATGCAGACAATATGATTAAATTTGAATGCAGTCTGGAGGTTTATAAGAGTGCAAAATTAATATTAAAAAATCACCAGAAAAATCAGTTCTCACTCAGTTAGGCGTCTAGCCAAGATTGGACTTGGAGGACCAGACCAGACAGTTCCATGCTGCTGCAAGTCTTGCAACATTTTTATCAATTGAAATAGAGGCTCTGAGAGCAAATGTTTTCAATAAGTGAACGGCCTGGAGACCATTCAGGCCAGGAACAGCAATCAAATGTATTATGCATTAAGAAAGATCCGAACATGACGCGTAGCATATACCCTACATTATATTGAGCAAAGTGCAATATCACAGGCCTCGAAAATGAAACGCAACCACGGGCCTCTCGATTCCATAAATATACACATATCCGTTCAAGTTACTTCGACCGGAGCTTGAAATGTAAGCTTTGCATGACCGATTCCTTTATGTATTATCCCAGTGGATGCAGGGTTCCTATAACAATAACGAATACAAGCCTGTAAGGAGTTTTCCCCTAGGAGCATCGGGAAATCTGCACACAGGATTAGGACTGGTCTAAGAAAGACGCTACGAGATGATTTTATCCAGCTTTGTCCCTTTGCACATCAGAATTGTCATTCGTTTCAATGCTGCACTCTCAAGTTAAAGCTGGACTAATGGGCACCATGCTGACAGCCTGTGTTACATCTAATGTTGTTACAGGGCTTACAATGGCCTAGAGGTAGGTTATTGTGTTAGCCCAGATTCAATATTATCTATCGTTGAACAATGGGAGATGGATGTTGCCTTTCCAGTAAACATGCTTTGTCGGGGTAGGTGCTTGGAAATTTTCCGTGTTTCCTGCACTTCGGACACGTTACATGGCCCACTCTTGGTGATATAGCATTGAAAGCCAAAATGCCTTACGACGGCTGTCGACCGTTTTGCTGTCAACAAATGTAGTCGCACAATACGAATTGGTACTGGATATGCTACAAATTAACTCATTTCTTAATTAATGATCACGATGAGATTATGAGATTTTAGCAAGTTGTTATCATTACACCTGAACATCCAATTGTTCCCTCAGAGTACTTTCTTGTAACTCTAAGATTAAATTAGAGGCGCGAGAGTCCCCGTTTATTAGAAAGCAGGGACCAAGCAGAAAGCCCACAACTTGATCTGCAACCCTCAGGGGTATTATTTCACTTAGAGGACATTGCCACCATGCCCTATTGAATAAACCTCAGCCACTTTGAGTGAATGTGGCAAATTTTCGGTTCAGTCGGGATTCGAACTCACGCCTTCCGATGATGAGAACGACGCCCAACCCATCAGGCCCCACTGCGTCCCTACCTCACAATATGTCTGTCATCTCAGGCGTTAGTCATGGCTGGGCTTTGAGGTCCTGCATATTATTCGATAAATAATAACCACCTCCTACAACACAGTATATTAATTACGTTTTATATGAAAACGTGATGTACGAGGACTCTCGTGAAACGCGCTCGTATGACATCGTATAATACGTTAGGTAGAAATGTTTCACGTTTAGCTTGTTAGGAACGCGCGCGAAATGTGTGAGTTTCATTAAAAATTAAATTAAGAGCATTTTAAATTTAGAAAACTTATACAAATGAAACTATAAAACAGTTAATTTCAAATAAATCAAATAATAATTCCAATAACAGTTTTATTCCATGTTTATTCTCAGTAGGAATTATCTGAAATAAAGTTCCACCGACAATTTTTTTTTTCTTTTTTGGTAAAATGTTCAAAGGTTTCACCCTTCGCGCGCCCGAATATTTGTTGTTTTCTTTTCTTAAGAGCGTATCTTCTTGGTAAGAGTTTCTGTATTAATTTTAAAATTTCACAATCTAGTGATTCTTCGTTTTCCATTTTATGAGTTTTCTATATTTTTACATATGGTGGAAGACAGCATTAGAAATTTATTTTAAATTCAACAGATGGTTCCATTAAGAAATTACAATTCAGAGCACAAGTTTAATAAAAATAATTTAATTTTATAAGAACACAATTGGCATAGTGTGCAAAAGTACGCGAAATGGATCGTGAACTGTACGTATCTTTATAAATTTCATAGTACAGAAATATAACATTCAAAACATTATGTGGGGAAAACACGTGTTATACGAGGGACATGCAATCGCCTTATATGAAAATGCTTTGTAAGCGTACCATGTTGTAAGGGGTGATTAGTCTCCATAGTGGCTTGACGTCGGCTGGATTTCAATAAGTGGCAATATTACTATTTTGAAATTTGTAAACTTATCGCTTCATGATATTGTGCAATTTTAATGTCACACGCTGTAATTCTAAGCGGATTTCTTACAGCGTATGAATATTTATGAATACCATTCAACCCTGCTACCATATTTTCTTGTGAAATACCAAAAATCTGCTGATATGTTTAGAAACCAAGTCGTTTATTCAAATCAGCTGATGTAGTTTCTGTAAAATACTTAACACCAACTGTCGCGGATGGAAGCAATATACACGATTCCGCCAAGGTAGATAACTCTAAGTGTTATATTTTAATAAAATATCTTTAACGCATGTATTATTTTAAGCATCGAAAATATAGGCTTAGATCGGACGGTCTTTGATATCAAAATAAATTATAATTTAAGTATCTTTCTTAAGGCTTATTTTACTTAGTTTCCATTCTCCTACAAAAAAAAGTATAATTCAAAAAACAAATTTCATTAAAGAAGCACCTATTTTCAAAAGAATTTTAAAACATTTATTTTCTGGGGAAACTCATTATATAAATCAAATTCAATTCTTGCTTTATACTTTTTGCAATTGCAGCATATTCTCAAATCGAATAAAACTAAAATATGCAAGAAAGAGTCTTGTTACTTTATAAAACTTAAAGGCAGAAAGTGTTTACTCATGAAATACGCAATTTTTCTCATTGAATAATTTCAGTATCTAAAATAAATAATTAATACTTCATTATTTTAAAAAAATGTAGAAGCATAAAAAAAGGTATAGAAATGATATGTCGTACATATTTCTCTCTATCAAGAATGGCCAAACATTGGTGATTATTTCCAGAAGAGGGAAAGAATCTCCTTTGTCGAAGGCTGTATTGCTTAGGAGTCTTCGTTGTTGCACCAGCATGCTTCCCTGTACTTGGCTCTCAGTTTAGCTCTACTCATTCGGTGAAAACAGCGAGGGGAGATTCTTCGTCATTTAGAAGAAACGGAAGACCTACAGTACTTGTGTGACCTACTGCTTTCAGAAATATCTTTTCACTTACTACTATTCATGAATGGGGAAGGGTTGCAGCCTCCGTTGGTCCATAAGACTGGAGCGCCCAAAGAAAGAGGACTGACTAAGCTCCATAGCCCCAGGCTTTAGCTGAGCAAATTGGAGTGGCCTTCACGCCTTGCGTGACCCTACCAGGAGAATAATCTCCCGAATTTCTTCGCCTACTCCATCCAGGAACACCCTTTCGCCACTAGTGCACACTGTGAAGTAGCCTGTGAGACTTGAGGGGAATTGCGGACACATTGCCCAAAGCTGGTGTTTCTGAGGATGGTGTGCCTGTCACCATCCTCAGAAACACCAGCTGAAATGTACCTGTCACATTTCAGGAGATTCACTCAAAGATTAAACACGAGAATAAAACCACTTGGATTATCCCTCCTGAGCATCATTGGTATCGCTCCGCGCGTCCAGGTGCTTCATTGGCTACTGATCTTAACAGACAAGAACAAATGGCTATAGCTTGTTTCAGAAGTGGCCATCTTAGTAACTTGAAATTCGTCGAGGGTACGAAGAAATTCGGAATTTTCTCCAAGTGCTTAAGCGAGCAGGCATCTCCACGCCGAGCTGGCAGCCGAATGGTTAGCTCTCTTTCCTTTGATTCAACAGTTCGTGGGTTCGAATTCCACCTTAGGCATGGATGTTTGTAGTGGTTTGGAATCCACTTTAAACCATAGGTCCCGGTCTAAATAGCCCTAGTGTGCAAAAAATGGCCGTTGAACAACAAACAAACAAACAAGCTTCGCCTGAACACATTCTTCAAAGCTTTGGTCTCTACGAGAGAGATTTGATGAAGAATTCACTTAGGGTACTGGACTTTTTAAAGATGTACGTGCTCATGGACCTGAAACCAGGTCCATGAGCTGGCATGTAACAACTGCTGACATCGGGGGCATGCAGCAACAACAACATCCTTTCACTTGGAGGACATTGCTATCATGATTAGTTTCAGGCGCCAAAGCCAATTTTAGCGAATACGATGAATCTTCGATTCAGTCAGAATTAAAACTCACTTCCTTCCGAAAATGAGGACGAGTCATTTATCTACCAAGCCATTACGCCCAGTTCTGAAAAATGATATGTTGCACTATAAGTAACTTTATACTGCGTTCAGAAGATCATTCTATAGTTTGTAATTTAAACACCATATGAATGCATAGTGTTTCAAGCATAGCTTTTGTATATTTATCTTGCCATAAAGTGGATTAAAGATAATAGGACAAGATTCTCAAGGTACTTTATATTGCCGGTATAGTTTGTTATTTTAAACATCGTATGAATGCATTGTTTTTCTAGTATAACTTCTGCACTTCTAGACTTCAAGAGGATCAAAGGTAATAAGACAAGATTCTCAAATTACCTTATTTTGCCTGATTCCTTTTATTTTTTCTTTTTAGCTTTGTTACATTATTACTTGCAGCGACATAAACAGTAATCGAAACTTTATAAACGGTCAATTCTTTTGAAAGTAGGACAACGGATATCCGTTTTGCTCATGTGTGTGTGCTCATCACGGATTCTGAGGAAATGAAAGAGAGTATTTATTACCTAAAGATGCCTTAAATTTAGCTATAATTATCAATATTAGAATTTCAAAGAAATATTGGAAGACTTTTCATCATAAGAAACTATTAGCTTAGAAATTATGTTTCATCTTGTGATGCTGGTTCAGCAATTATCTTCAGTTTGCCATGGAATTCATTCGAAGTACTTCTTCTGTATAAATTTTAAAATTCCTCATTTTTTTTATCTAATCCAGGTAAGTTTTCAATTTAAGACAAACTAATCATGAGGAAGTTCAATGGTGCCTCAAGGTGTGGGATCTTTGGTGGCTCGAGATTATGTTTACAGAAAAATTCGAAAATATTTGGCGTGATTTGGCCAATAAATTAATTTATCTGATTTCGTGAAGTTTTGACTTGCTCTCTGCTTTTGCTTGTTTTATTAATATACGCAATATTTAATGTGTTTCAATCAACTTACTTCTGTAATTGTACATCTGTGTTTTCGTCCTTGCACAGAGTTAAAGTGCCTTTTACATATTCTTCCTGTAAAGTGGTGTCTATCATATCAAGACCTGATTCGCCTCTGCCTAAATTAAAAAAATAATAGAAAATCTTTTCACAATAATGCATCTGTGGGTAAGAGAAGGAGTATCTTGCCCATTCTGAAAAAAAGCACTGTAATTTTTCAGCAAAATGTGATGGCCTTTTGGGTGCCAGTACAATATCATGTTTTGTAGAGATAAGAGTATAAATCAATTTTGAATACACAATAAATAATTTCCTAGTTATGGGCCAACTATTATTAAGCATTTTTTATACAATATACAAAGCCAAAAACATAACTAATGTTATATTGCAGAAGATGTCCTTTTTCAGAACATTTTGTGATCAATGATTTAACTTTCAATACCTAACGATATTGTTTAACTTTCTTACCTCACAATCGTAACTTTAACAGAAGGTTGAATTTTTTATGACATATTTTTTAAAAAAATTAAGAAATTGCAGTTATATTGAATAAGATACAAAGCTAAGCATAAAATATATTGATTTTTGATATATCTGTGATTCTATAGACTTAGGTTAAAAAGAAACCTTACAAAACATTCCATTTTACTAAAAATACCAAAGGGGAATAAATTAATGATATAGTATTTTCATTATACTGTAAAGACAATGAAAGTTTTATTTTTGATATTGTTTAAAGTAATTGATTTTCCATTCTAATAAAAAAGCAAATAAAGATTCTGAGGAAAAAAGCAATATAGTTGACAATACACAATTGTAAAGAATATTTTATTTACATTTTAATAATTATAGCCATTTAAAGTTGGATAAATTCTTTAAAAGTGACGAAAACATTTGCTTGGATTCTATCCCAATTTTTTTAGATTTCGTTCTTCACGAGGGATTAAAGTTGAACAAGCACCTGAAAAACAATAAAAAAAAAATAGAAATCAGACACATGAATACCCTATTTGAAGTTTCAAGAGCTAAATATTTCAGAGTAAAATTTGTTTAATTGTTTAGTAAAATATTTAAAACTATTTATTGTTTTATATAATTGATTGAATTTCCTTAAAATATCCTTCTTTTAATAGTTAACAAGTGGTTGTTACATTCATGCAATCACAATCATTTTGATGATAAAAATTATTTCAAGGGGTTTTAGCAATTTCATGATAAGAATTTTTGGTAATGAAGGTCTCACTTCTTATGAAGGTGATAAAATCTTTACTTCAATTAAATCATTCTAACATATGTTTTCTATCTCGAAAAACTAATTGTAATTCATTTAATTAAAAAGAGAATATAGAATTTGTTTTATAAGGATTTATTTATGTTATCGAAAATTATTTCCTCTGAGAAGCAAATCATAACAATTCCAATGGGAACTGTGAATTACAAATTTTTAGAAATAAAGTGCGAAACCTGAACTTTATGTGCACATTTTAAAGATAGCTTGCAAAAGCCGATTTTAAGTTAAAAAAATTAAATTTGTAGAGAATATGGGAACATTTCTTTCACATACTTATTTACAAATTAAAAAATTTTTCCATCGAAAATAAACAGCAAAATTAAAATGCTATAATGTATCAAAGTAACAATAATTTATGAAATAACATTTTATAAAAAAATTTCCTTAAAACTGAATTTCTATAACTCGTGAATAGTTACTACAAAGTGAAATCAAAGTTATCTTAGAGTGAAATCAAAGTTGTATTTTCCTCTAAGAAAACTTAAATTTCAATAAGAAATTACATGAAATAGTGCAAAATAAAGAAATATAAAAAAAATTGCTGTTCATTAAGTCTGCATATTTACGGCATTATATACGTACTTAGAGATAAATAAAAGAGAATGCAACTGAAGTTGTATAAAAAAAGATGCACATTTAATTTAAATAATTTATTTAGACTTTTTTAGAATTTTATATATTCATATGATTTATTTTAAATAGAATGTTAGCAAAGTAAACAGTATTTGAAGAGGTCGATAAATGTGACAACAAACTTTTGCTTTTGAATTAAAACATTTCAAATCTTATGAAATATATAAATAATACATAGCACAAATTAATACATATGGTGTGCAAGGTAAGTCTATAATATCTACTGCATCCTGAGAAGATGTGGAAATCTAAGACAAAAAAAACAAATTCCTGATTAATTTTTATATTCATTTCTAAATTTCTTATTTTATAGTTTATTAAGCAGTAATTTTTTTTTGAATACTTTAATGAAATACTTCTAAATATTTTTTTAAGTTTTCTCCAAAACATGCAGATAGAAGAACAAAACACACTCCAATATCCTCTTTTCCATCCAATTTCTCAATGGTTAAAAATTGTATTTTACAACCTCCAGGGGAAGTTTTTAAGAAATTAATAATTCTTTTAATTTTGTTAGCTGATACAAACTTAAGTTATTATTTAAGTTTAAATTACTTTCATTTAAATCCAGAGCAGTTAACCACTTAAAATGGTCCAAAATGCTTTGTTTTAAAAATAAGCAAGGCCATCTTTCTTTTAATGTGGAAATATCACTAGGTGTGTCAGTATCTTTTCTTTGAAATGGAAAAGTCTCATATTAATTTTACAACCTCTTCAATCATAACATCAAAAAACACACTGCATTTTGGCTTCTTGTCGGACATCACAATGAAATAAAAATAAGAAAACTTTTAAAAATACACGTGCTTACAAAAACACTCTCTCTCTCTCAATACCTATTCCAGCTTTCAAATATGGCTGAAGTTGATATGAAGAGGCTTTACATTGAAGTGTCTTACTGCTAAAAGTTATTTGTGATTATTCTACTTTTAAAACTTCCTCTACAAATCAAACACTTTCTTCATAAATTCTTATTTTTCCAAAACATGGATATACTTAAGTTTTTTTTTAAAAGTGTGACTATATTGGAAGGTAGTATTTAATGTGCACAGTAGTATTAGAAAAATCTCGAGCACAATATATTTTAAATATGTTAAGCAAAAACAAATTACAAAGTTTTCATTCATGTATTTGTTTCTTAATTATAATTTTAAATTAGATTTTCTTTCTATGAATTTCAGATTCCTCAACTAACATGTAAATAAATAATAAATAGCACTACAAATTTTCCAATTTTTTAATAAAATAAAGTAAAATTTGTAGTAATAATGTAATTTTTTACAAAAAAATGTGTTACTTGAAATTTTGTTTTGTAAATATCAAACAACCAACAAGATTTCTCAAACAGGCTTTTAATTAATGTTCTAACTTGTAATATAAATTTAAAAAATTAATCATGGTTATAAAATAATAAACTTTACATTTTCTAAATAAATTATCTCAATTCTAATAGTACTTTCTAATATGTATTTAAAAAAGAAATATTTCTTATATATTTGTTATAAAATAATAATTTTAAAAAATAGATATTTTAAAAAAGCATTACATTTTTCATTGAGATGCATTTTTCTGTGTAGAAGGTCTTGTGTTTAGAATTTGCATGAAATGCAAGTTCTAAACACAAGACCGTCTCAAATAAATTTTTTTTCTGCAAAACTGCGTGGCACGACAGCCCATGTAGACCAAGGCCTACAATGCCCATAACTGTTTTCAAAACCGAGGGCCCTGGAGTGCGAGGCATATGTCCGAGTAAGGTGGTTAGCCTAACGTCAAACTCCCAGTGACGCCTTGTACTCAGTTTATACATCTACTTAAGTATAAAAGAAATTAGAAATATAAAATGAATTAGAAGCAGAATCCCTAGAGTTGTTTTCAAGAAACTTTTGACACATTGTTTTAAAGTTTCTTGAAAGTAATTCTACGGATGGTCATTCTAACTTTTTTATGCTTCATCATCCCTTTACTGGGCTGGTCGTAAAATAATGGCAAAGATGTCGATGACGGATATAGGATTAAAAAAATTAATGTTTCGACCATCTGCATATTTATAGTTCATGGAAAAGTTGTATGCGTTAAGAAAGTAGAACAAAAATTCAGATTTCGAATTATATGAGGATTTTATTTATATAAATAAAACTCCCTGCGCACACACGTTTCTGCGAGGAAGTGCTATGATGATGCTTTTTCATTATTGTAAAATAAAAAATTCGTGAAAAGAAAATGCAAAATTCGTTAATATTTAGAAATCCGATATAATATGAATTTTCTATGATGTTGAAATTCTTTTTTAATGCTGCTTCTTGATTTTCCCATGATTTAAAGACATGAATTTTTCTGCTGGTTTCATGGACAAATAACTGTAAGCCAATAACCGTTCTCTTCTTCTTCCCCCGCATCAGTGTGACAACGCGTTGTAAGGGGAGATTCGCCTACTGATCCCTATCTCATTAACTTAATTGCATTCGAACGCGGATTCACAATACCACCCACACCGTTTTCGCCGAAAGAATTCATCTGTCGTTTGAATATCTGAGTCATCTTATCGCTGCAATGAAACCTCTCACTCACACACACAACGGACCGCGTAAAAAAAAAAAAAAACTCACTTCTTAGGAAATAGTTTCCGTCTTCTCGGACTTTCTCGTCACCGAACGATAATGAGTTGTTGTCGTCCGTGGTATTTAATCAGTGTGAAAGCCTCCTGGAGTCCCTGTTATTTATTATGTACGTACACAGAGTTTATGTTCAAGAAAAGCTGCAGCATCACACTCATTCACAAAGAGTTGAACTTTCATGAATAATGTAAACTAAGAAATTCATTATCAATTTTGTAAATTTAGATTTATTTTTAATAAATTGATTCGAATTACTTAAGAAAATTGCTCATATATAACCGTATATATATATATATATATATATATATATATATATATATATATATATATATATATATATATATATATATATATATACACGTGTGTGTGTGTTGTGGATGTGAGCTATAATCCGACGTCTCTACTTCAAGTAGCCTACTCTGGAAGGGGCTCGAGAAGCACGACAACTTCTCCACCGAGAGGGAGTAAACAGAAAGACTGAGGCGCTGTAAGACGTTGCGTTTCATAGCAGCACAAGATGGCTGCTCCTTCCCCACCCTATAACTTTAAACTTCATTTCATGTTATTATCATTAAGACGATTAATTATAAATATCCTAAAATTGTACACATTTGCATTTGTAAATATGTGTTAATTAAATATTAGTCTAGACAAGTATTATTAATTAATTAAATAACGCCTTG
Source organism: Latrodectus elegans (assembly GCA_030067965.1). Classification (NCBI taxonomy): domain Eukaryota; kingdom Metazoa; phylum Arthropoda; class Arachnida; order Araneae; family Theridiidae; genus Latrodectus; species Latrodectus elegans. The sequence continues at coordinate 88,378,888 of CM057815.1, forward strand.
GCCACTTCCCGCACATACATTATATATTCACCTAAACCTATCAATGTAATTGGAAATTAAATGACGTAATTATCAATAAAAAATAAAATGGAATTTGATTGCCTTTCCGTATTTTAGATTTTCCTTGCGTATTTCGTCACATAAGTATAACGCCACTCAATTATAATTATTATGTATTGTTATCGCAATAAAAGCTGGATTTATATATCTAGTGCTTTCATGTTCCTTATTTATTGATTTATGTCTCCCGTAAATATACTAGCTTCTTGCTTTCAATTCATTGATAAAAACAGTTTTTAGTTATTCAGTATAATTTTAATTAATTTCTACCTTAGTAATTTTAACAGTTCTTATCCACCGCATGGAACATTCTATTCAATTATATTTCGAAAACTATATTTACAGTTGTATTCGAATATATATATATATATATGTGTGTGTGTGTGTGTGTGTCTGTATGTGTGTGTGTCTGTATGTGTGTGTGTCTGTATGTGTGTGTGTCTGTATGTGTGTGTGTGTGTGTGTGTATAATAGTAAATACAATTTAGATAGTATGCAAAACTGCTCATGAAGTCTAAAAAATACGATACAAACTATTGGAAATCCGACCAGCACAAAAGCAGCTAAAGAGTGATAGGCCAGTATAATTAAGATACAACATGAAGAAGAATAAAACAGGGACAACAAAATATACTAATAATAGGAAGAAAGAATGGGGACCACGTCTTCGTCTGAAGGGAGATGATCAACTCTGATTGATTTCTTTTTTACCTTTCAAATTATTATGATACACCGATTGAATGTTTTACAATTTGGAAGTCAAAACTCTTTAATAAAATTAAGCAATTCATTTTTTTTGATAATAATTTGACATTTTTCCAGGTATTTTGTTTAGCGCATTAAAACCTGCTATTAAACATCTTAAAGACAACTTTATTATTACATCTGTTGATAAAGCTTTAAATAACTACGCACTTTTACGTAAAAATTTATTTAGGTTTAATTCATGAAGAATTATTAAATTCTAATACATGCAAATGCTTAAATTCCACAGGTAAAATCATGAGTAAAAAAAACTCTCGGTTTTTATAATTATAAATTAGAATTTCCGTATTTGACTGTTATTCATAAATTACCTGTGACTCTATATCTCTCTCTTACATGAATAAACCTAGTATTATTTTTGAGAAATATCTCAGCATCATACTAAAAAGCTGAAGTCATTAGAGGATTGTTGCTAATAATAGAAAAGTTTTGGACTTTTTTTCTTTATCAAATAATAGTATTTATTAAATTAATTCCTTTGATCTTAAGGACCTTTTTTTCACCAGCATACTAATTAACAAATTAAATGTATTGTATTTCTATTTTCTAGATTATAAGACTTTATTAAATGTTTATTTTGAATTCTGGAGTAACTTGGTTATATTATGTATTTATAACAAGTATATATACAAGGGCAAAATTTTTTCATTCAAAATTGAGATATTCCAAAAATCTGCAATTTTTCAAGTATACTAACAAATTTGTTTTTGCATTATATTGAAAGAAGTTTTATTTACGAACTTTGCTTTTACGAACACTGCTGGCAGCCGTAAATGCAATACCCTGAAAAAAACCTGAAAAAAAAAATGAAATGTACAACATGCATTAGCGAAAAATAAAAAAAAAAGCAAATGATCAGAATTTCACCGCAAATGCACATCACGCGTGCCTGTGGCGCCACTTCATAGCGCTATTTAAAGCTTGGAGATTTCGACGACTTCAATTTCGGTAATGCGTTTTCCTTTTGGGTTTTTTTTTTTTTTTTTAATAAAACGATCAATTATGCCTCGTAGAATACAGCGATCATTTCTTGATCAAGTAACCGAGTTCGATAGAGGAAGGATAGTGGCCTGCCGGGAATGTGGATTATCTTCCAAGCAAATCAGTAGTCGCACGCGCGGGTTGGACGAAACCAAACATTTGTAATGCGGATATGTAATAGTATGATGTAGGAAGGTGTGATGACGGACCGACGTGCTCGATCGCATCCACCTCAGTGCGTAATGACTTTACGTAATGACAGACAAATTGTGCGCATGGCAGTGACAAAAGGGCAAAAACAAAAAATTGAAGTGATTGTTATTTATGATAATCCCTTCTAAGCTTTTACAATCAAAATTTGGAATTCACAATAAACACTTTCTAAAGTAATCTTCGTTGTAAGAATTAAACCCACCAAGTCAAAAGTGGCGAGTTACAAAAATGAATTAGTTGGCATTAAATGGTGAAATTTCTTTTAAGTTCAATGATTTCTTATTTACTTATGCTTTTAGTTTTGTTGTAGTTATTCTTATATACTGTTTTGTGTGTCCTTTTGTACTTCAATTTTATTTTTGCATAAAAGATTAATATCTTTTATGCATGGGGATTGATACTAATATGAAAAAATACAATTGGTGTAAATATTTGCACGAATGATTCCTATTTAAATATTTGCTCTAGTGTGTAATTATAGTTTATTCAGTGGTAAAATAGTGGTTTTCTCTAACCTAAAAAAATAAGTCTGAAAGTTTAAGATAATTGGACGACATATGGCGATATTTTCGGCGACTAGGCGATATTTGATGACATGTTTGGCGCTAGTACATAAGTCAACATTCTTGAAGTTTCAAGTTGATTGGGCCAATAGAAACCGAATTATCACAGTCTTACTACTTACTACAAGAAAATTCGAAACTTCGCGAATTTAGATCGAAAGAGTAAAAATATATGTCTCGAGTAGTCAGTGACTTGATTGAAAGCAATCAAGGAGTCAGAAGCCTAAGCCATCAACTCTGAAAGCTGTCGCTGTATTTTAGAAAATGTAGGTTTCAGTCTGCTTAAAACAGTGGTTTCCAACCTTTTTGCACCAACGCCCCCCTTTAAAAAAATTGGTGCGCCCCCCTGTGGCAAATAATGCATTGTTTTAAGTCCACTTCCTTTTTATATGCAGTTAAAAAGTAGATCTTGTTTCGCTTGGTTTTGAAATCAAAATCAAAACTATCGGTCAAATCTTTCAACGCGTTTTTGTGAAAATTCCCGTGAACCGATTTCAATGATATTTGGTATACTTACAATATAAGGGTCCGATGACAACGCAATATCATGAAAAATAATTTATTGATATGATATCAGTATGATAAAAAAATATTCTTTACTTTGCATTTTATAAAATCCTGTTACTTAATTTTTTTACCTGTTTACTTTCATTTTCCATGATTTTGGCAACCCTAGATCACTGCGCTCCGGGCGGCCACCCGGATCACCCTACCCTGGGGCCGGCTCTGTATATATCAACGTGGTTATCGCAAGCATTACTAACGAACTTATTCTGTTCATAGAAAACAGAAACAATCAGGTGCTTCTGTTTACTAAAGTTTTGCGCGAGTAAGCACGAGAATACCAGGGATGTTGCGAGTGCTTATCTTTTTATTCCACGCTCCACCGGTGCTTGGATCCAAACGCGAAAGCGAAATATTTCGTACCAAGAAGAATATGAATGGGATGTTTTAGCATTTGTACCCGAAAAATTCGTGGCGAGGATTGTGGATTATGTATACTGCTGATTCATTTTTTGACACCTATTCGACTTTTTTGGTTCGTATTCGAAAATGATATTTTGGAAACAGCTGCATGCCCCCTTGCGACTGTCTCGCACCCCCCTAGGGGGAGGGGCGCCCCACAGGTTGGAAACCACTGGCTTAAAATTTTCCAGCTGTGCTAGATGTAGCCATTGCAACTGAAAGAACTATAGTGTTCGCTTATAAGAAAACTAAAATTCTTTTTATTACTGCATCCTCTCATCCTTTCCGCCAGTAAAAAAATCGTAATGTGTATAAGCAAGTTCTTTGTCAGTAAAAATAAAATGAATAAGATACTATCATGTTCTCTTGTCTAGAAAGCACTAGGCTCGATACCTAGAATAATTATACTGTTCTCTTGTCCAAAAGACACCAGGTTCGATACCTAGCCTAGTTACTAAGCTTTTGGAAGTATTTGTTTCGTAATGTAATTTTAAAAGTAGTGATAGAGAAAAAGGATGCCAACTCATGATTCAATATCATCACATGACCGCGGATCAAATTCTTTTGAACTTGATATTTTCGATGACTTTTCACTGATCGTAAATCAACAACCAAGAACATACCACAATAGCTTAACCAATAATTATCGCTGTTGGAGTGTAGTATGGAAATTCCACCTCGGATGCCTATGTTGTAACTTGACCATAATGAAGAGATTGACAGTGTTTATTGGGTTTTCAGTCTTTAGATGTAAGTAGCTGGAAACATTTTAAAAGCAAAAAGGTAACAACTATAACAAAAAGAACTTTTATTCTACATGAGTGCATGGCTTATTATCATTTACAAAAACGCTTTTATACATTACGGTGCTAACTAGCTCTGAATTATACCTTAAAATAACGAGTTTGGAATACTGCCCCATCGCCAAGTGTCTCATCCAGTTGAACCACGGTCAGGTGACGAGGTCATACCTAATCTGGCACCCTCCTCTCCACATCAGTGGAAGTCCCCAACTCGCGGAGCTTCAGAAGCCGGGTGAGGGAAAGTATGTGCTCACACTCCCCATCACTGGCCGCGGCGAATAATGCTTCACTTTGCTGATTTTAACGGGAGTGGCGTGAAATTATTGAGAAACTGGAGTTCACCCTCTTCTGGAACAGTGAATGAATACTGTATCTCTGCTGTCTTCATACAAGTTTGTCAATATGGGTATTTTATGAATTTTCCTGGTTTCCTTCCTTGTGACAAGTGTGAATAAGGCCCACAATATAAGATAAATCTTCCCAGAATGCAATGAAGAGGTGTATTGGAGGGCATTAGAGGCAATGTCATTGAGAGTATTGCCCGAAATGTGATGTGTGTCTATTCAATGCTTGGTAAGAGATATTCAAGGTTTGAAATTAACCTTTTACTTATAAAGTTATAAAACAATGAAAACAAACCTCTTTTAACATAAAATCCAATATGTAGCGGACCGGAAACGTATGAAGAAAAGCGAAAACATGTTCCATATAGTTTCTATGAGAAATACTTTTCGAAAAATCGTAAACAAAAAAAAAAGTTTAAACTATAGGAAGGCAGAAAAAAAAGAGATGAATAGGAAAAAGTGAAGATTTTTTCGCTACCTCTGTGGTTACATGTCTAGGACGATTTCAAAACAAAATAAAACTTCCACGCCCCTCCATTCTTGAAGCGGGCAAAGTTCTGGCATCTCGGCCGACACAATTATCAGACTCAACACAATTCCCCGATTTGAATAAATTAAATTATTACATTAATAAAATTTACGAATTAAATAAATTACAAACATTGGAATCGAAATTTTAAAATAAAGAACACCAGTTTCCTTCCATTCCTTACTGTCAGTTTAACGCCGTTCAAAAATTTGGTGAACTAACAAAGTATCTTATTTATATAGATTATAGATTACTTTTCTTCATTATTGATGAGAAAAATTCTTACGTTCATTTATTAACCAAGTGGTCACTGGGGTCTAATGTTAAGACTTCACTCTTCGTAGCATAAGGTCTCGGGTTCTATCCCAAACACTGCGGACAATATGTTAAGAGATGGATGTTATGTTTGTGCATGCATGTTTGTCGGGGTGCGTGCTTGAGAGTTTTTTGAGTTTCTTCCCTTGCCACACATGTATACAGTGAAAAGTACACCCGGAAGTCGAATTACTGGGTTGATGTCCATATGATTTACACAATGACATTCTGCCGTTTGGCTGCTTATTTCTCGCTTCCAAGGATATCATTAACCAAACATAATAGGAAGATTACTTTTTTTATCACTAATTTGTTGATGCAAATATCAATTAAATCACAAAAGTTAATTTTTTCCGTTTATGAATCATTTCATTGCAAAATATTAATTTAAAAATTGTTTCGAGAAATCATTCATTATCAAATATTTTATTTTTAAACAATAATGTGGCATGGGAAATTTTTCATTAAAATAGAGTTTTTATTAAGAAATTCAACCGAATTAAAAACATATTTAAGCATTTTTCACAGTTTATCTTCAAAACAAATAGTTGTGAAAAAAATCTATGTTTAAAACACATTACTTTCATACTGTTTCATATAATTTTTATATTAGAGTTTAAATATTTAAAAAAAAAGTTAGAGGAATATCTATACCTATATTTCTATTTTTACTAACAGAATCGACATATTAATTTGTCACGAAAATTTAATCAATATTAAATTTTCTTTCAAGTGTTCACATAAATTTTTATTTTTTCCTCGAAAAGATTATTTGCTTCCCTTCCTTTAGTTAAAATATTTATTTGTATAAATAACTATTCGGAATTCGAAATGTGTGTGAGTTGCGTACTATTTTGCATTGTAATAAGAAGTTAAAAAAGCTCCTTAAATTGGCTTTGGCATTTCGTTAAAATTTAACGATGTCAGTTATCATGGCAACAGCCCTTTTGCAGCCTTTTCCTTACAGTCTTTGGTAAGCAGTTTCACCAGCTTAATAAACATTTGAGACTTGAAAAATTCAATATTTTTGCAATTTTTAAGAGTAACTTGTAAGGAAAAAGTTAGTTTAAATTTCGAAAATTGAATTATGTGAAAAATTAACAATTCATATTGGCAATAAGTAAATATATTTCATTTGACTGTTGTAAACCTTGAATAAAAAATTATTGTTTTTCAAATTCAAATGACAATTTAATATGAGCAAACGAGGAGTTATTTGTTTTATTTTCTCCAAGTAATAAAAAAGATTTTGTAAAAATATTCTGTATGAAGTATTTTTTCATAAAATGATTATATATATATATATATATATATATATATATATATATATATATATACATAATATTCTACTTGAAATTACGTTTTAAAGGTATTTTATGAAGATTCTGAAATATTTTATTTCAATGACTCTCTTCTATTAGAAAATTAACATCAAATGAAAGACATATTTAATCATATTTCATTTTTACTTTCAAAACAAAGGGTAATGGACAAAAATATTAATAAAATTAGATTTCATTTTTTTCCTATTTCCTTATATTTGCATAAAATTTCATTCCATTTCATGTCATTATTTTTGTATTAATTTTAATTTAAAAATAAAATTAGTTGAAAATTTCTGTACCTATATTTCTACTTCAGTTACTGTGATCAGGAATAATAATTAGCTAAAAATATTTAATTTTAAGATTATCTTTTATGAGAATACATGGCAAATATTTGAAATAAAATAATGCAAGGGCTTATATTAAAATAAAATATTTTTTCCTGAAAAAGAGATTATTTTATCCTATTTTTTTAACCAACCACTTTTTATATAATTTAATATTCAAAATGAGCTGTCTACTTATTCGCATGGAAATGTAAAAAAGACAGCAAAAATAATTTAAAAGCTGTAGCTCATTAAATTCGGCTTCAGCAGTTCGTTAAATTTTAACAATGTCAGTCATCATGGCAAACAACCCTTTCGCAGCTTTCCCCTAACGAAGTCACCGGTGAGCTTTTATCAGCGTCATCTCAGCTTATAATATACATACCATTCCTTAAAAACTTAAAATTCCTGTCTTTTTTGGAGCAGCATCAAAGGAAGAAGTGGTTTTAAATTTGGGAATTTGAAGTATGCAAAAAACAAACAATTCATTTTTGGCATCTTTACTAGCGTTGCCTTCAAATAAAATAATCGTTTGTTCAGAATCAAAAATTACAATTTACATTCTTAATTTTGTATTTAAATTTTAACTTTTAAAAAGAAATATTCTTTTAAGCTATTTTTTAGTTAAATATCGTTTGAGAATATGCTCTAATTACATAAAAATATGAAACAAGAATTCTGTTTGACCATAAATTTTTCTCAAAACAAAGCGAGTAAAATTACCTTAAAAAGAAATTATATGCTCCTTTAATGAAATAGCTTTTTGAATGTCATTGTGTTACGAGTTTTAAGCAAAATAACCTCTTATGAAAACACTGTAATTCAATTAAAATAAAAGTTCTTTTAACTCAAACGATGTTTTTAAATGTTTGAAATAATCCTTAACATTTTAATAAAATATCATTGTAGAAAGAGTTGATATTTTTTGGATGATGGGATGATGTGGAGAATGTTTTAAAAATTAAGTAGTCAACACAAATCTAGTGTTGAATGCTTTTGTAGTATTCACGCAGGTGTAAATTCACAATTACTATTATTGACTAATGATTGCAATTAATATTGTTACGAAAAAGGCTATTAGTGCTTATACTTGTAAAAATATCTTACATTTTAGTTTAAATACTTGTTTTTCAGTGTTTTATTATTTATTGTTGGCCACCCAAATTGCAACACAACGAAAGACAAGCGATGTCACAACAAAATTTATTTTGATCGGGTGTGGCAGCTGGGAATGTAATCTGGGTCAATGTTTAAGCAACCGTGGACCACATGTTTTCTATCGTCGAAAGATCAAGAGAGCGAGTGGTCAAAGGAAGCAATTCTAACTAGCGATTGACGAAGAACCCTTGAACAAGAATACGTACTGCGTGTGGTCGCGTATCATTCTTTTGAAATGCGGCTGCGGGCAAGCCTAAATATAAGAAAGGACAACATGCTCCAACATTTCGTATATGAAGCTCTGGATGTTTAAAGTCCCGGCAATGCGTACTAGAGGAGTGCGAGAGTGATGTCCAATACCACCCCATACCATAGTAACCGGTACAGTCCGTGCATAACGCTGCTGTTCAGAATCCTCTCTCCACGGTGTCTCCAGATTCGAATGCGACTATCATGATGTTGCAGACAAAAGCGTGACTCGTCAATAAAGACAATTTCATACCATTTGGGCGTCCATATCCTTCTTTCATCACACCACTGGCGGCAGAGACATCTGTGGCTCTGCGTCAAGGGTAGACGAAGCAATGGACGTCTTGAGGACATACCACTCTGCTGTAAACGGCTTCGAATGGTACGCGCAGACACTGGATGATGTATTACAGACTGAATATGCTGTGCTATGGTTCGTGATGTGACTGAGCGATCCATCACTGCCATGCTTACAATTTGCCTGTCCTCACGTGAAGTGGTGCATTGAGGTGGGTGCGATGGAACACGTCGATCCGCTGTGTTTTCCTGCATCCAGTGATCTTATATCCGCTTTACAGTTGTTTAGTTTTGTAAAACACGAATATCGATTTTTCTAAAAGATAATCCTGAATCTCAGCAAACCACTGTCCTTCCTCTGTTGAACTCGAATACTTGATCAAAAATGATCGCTGTTTTCCACGAGGCATAGTTGTTCTCTGTTTAAAAAAAAAACCCACAAGAAAGACACAATTACCGAACTGGAAATCGTAGAAATCTCCAATCTTTAAATAACGCTTTGAAGTGGCACCACAGGCACAGTTTATGTGCGTTGGCGCTGAAATTCTAATCATTCACGTATCTCACCTCCACTAATGCATGTTGTTAATTTCATGTTATTTGCCTGCATCTTTCAGGGTTTTGCATTTACGGTGAACAGCAGTGTAGTTTTACTTGTGAATTTATTATCTTAACTCTTATTCTTTGAAAATAGCGGTTTCTAAAGCAGAGAAATGAAAATTTTCGTGATTTAACGCAATTTGCGGACATTTTTTATCCGAAAGCAGGTGGGGGTTAAACGTCAGAATCGCCAGCTCAGAAATTTAATTTGATTGATTTTTGCATCATTGAAATTGAAATATTTTTTTACTTGTTTGAAGCTTTTGGAGTCAATTTAAGATTGAGAGTGCAACGAATAAAGCTTTATTTGGAAAAAAGTTTTCTAATTTTAACGCCTGGCTGCTGAAGATATTCTATCTATTTTGCAATACAAGGGGTGGAAGTGAGGGCAATCCACACAGTATACCATCGTTTTCCCCAAAAGTGGGCCGATCTTCGTAATTGAGAAGCAGGAATCAAGCAGAAGACCCCCAGAGTTATCATTTCATATGGGGAACAATACAGCTATGACCTATTTTAACTGCTCCAGCCACCATTTGTAAAGTAGATACATCTTTGGTTGAATCGAGGAGCAAACCCAGTACCTTCCGACAACAAGAGTGAAAGGCCTATCAACCAGGACACCACGATCTTGGAAAAAATAATAATAATATTTTCATCATTACTTCCTCGTCGCCACGAATAAATCGTAATAATATCAAATTTTTAAGAAATATATAGTAATAAAACAATAATAATCAATTATTATTATCATTAGTAATAGTAGTCTTATTATTTTTAAAAACTATTTTCTGTTTGGTTCTTATTTTTTGTAAGTAATTGTTTCCGAATTATTTCTTTTTCTTAATGTTTTCAAAAGATTCAAAATTTTTAATAATTGTTAGAAAAGAATATTTGTTGTTGTTGTTGCTTATCTCCAAGGGTCTGACGGAGTCAAATCTAAGAATTCGTTGACGGAAAGGAAATCGAGGACAAGGCGGGGAGAAGTGTAGATTTTGTCTTTTAGTATATTCATACAATTCAGGATATGCTCAGGAGAAGCTTGGCGTCCATGACATTTAGGACAGAGGGGGGAGGTCTTGTTACCCGCTACAAAAGTGAGGCATTTCAGGTGGACAGAGGCAAGACGTGCAAGTCAAGTGCTGGATTTCCTATCACAAGAAAGAGCCAGAGAAAGTCCCGGCCCTTGTAGAAGTGGTGAGTCAAAGGTACCTGCAAATCGGAATGAAACTAAGCTTTTCTCAGGGAAAAGAATTCAAGGTAGATAAGCGCGGAAGAATATTTAATAATTTTTATTATTATTATTATTTATTTATTTTTGTATTTTTACAAATAGAATTCCTTTTTTATAACATTTCGTTCTAAAATAACGTAACAATTAAATCCACATCAATTTTTCACATTTAACTATAATTTCACTCATATCAAAAGATTTACTTAAATCTTTTGACAACAGGTTTTATTCCTATTTCTTATTCTCTTTATTGTTTTTAATTGATAACTTTAATTCTTATCTACTCAAAACATTCAATTTTTTATTTTTCTTCACTATTTTTAACTATTTCTAATTCCCATACTTACTCCGTGTTTTTAAATTTATATTTATTAATAACTTTGCTGCATATTAACAAATTTTTTTTTAACGCCAAGTATATATATATATAATACTTATTTGAATGCCATTATTCATATCAAATGTGTTTTAGTCATTATCATTATTTGATTATTTCTTTGGAAATATAAAATTTTAAACACAATATATCTTTTATAAAAACGCTTTTCTCTATTCCAGAATAACATGAAAAATATTCTGAAGAGCTATAAATAGTTTATTTTAAAGAAACTCATTCAAGATTTAAATACACTGAATACTTAAAATTCAATTTCACATCAGGAAGACAATTCTAAAAATTAAATAAGCAAATTTTTTAGAAACATTCTTCGAAAATTAGAATAACAAATGGAATTTGGTGTGTGAACTTGACTATTTTTTTTTGGGATTTAAACATAATCTTGAGCACGTTTTCATCTTTAAAATGCAAATTCGCTCAGAACTTTGATTGTTATACATGTGACCTGGATCTGAAAGTGAAAGGAGGGGGATACATTTTCTTTTTATGTTACTTCAGAAGGCAAAACAAACGGATAAGCAGGCATCTGTTTCTTAAAACTTGTTCAGGTGCCGTTGACATTTCACCACGGGGAATTCTGGGATATATAATGGAAGCCATTTTCATTCTCTTGCACAAAAGAATTTAGAAAATACAGTAATACAATAAGGAAAGGGAACGGTGTAACTAATAGTATATCTTTCATGAAGTATTAACTGTAACTGTATATAATTTGCTTCCTCCTATTTTACTCAAATAAGTGAATTATATATATATATATATATATATATATATATATATATATATATATATATATATATATATATATATATATATATATATATATATATATATATATATATATAGTGGAAAACTTAAGCAACAGGTGGTTTTGCCAATAACTTCACCAGAAATCATCTGACACAAGAAATTCGTGATTGAGTGACAGAATTTTGTACTTAACCGATGATGACACAACTGCTCAGAAATGAATAAAATGCGTACGGTTTGGATTCAAACAAAAATAGCTTTTGAAGTCACGGTATCAATAAAATGGTTTTAAGAAGAACAAAATAATGTCCGTAAGTATGACACACAAAGCCCGTTCCTTCCTGCCACAATCGCTCCATATTCACCACCAAATTGTCCAATAGTTCTTGAAGCAAGACATTTCTTAAGGTATCCCACACATGTTTTACATGATTTATAACAGGAGAGTAAGTAGGCCAGTTCATTCGACGGTGTGATTTCAGGAAAGAAACCAAATGCAGTTCTAGCGATTGTCTTTAATTGCATCTCTAACTTTTCTTTTATTGTATTTTTGAGCGCCAACCTCACGTATTTCACACATGCTCCCGTAGCCAATGACGTTTTGTTCCTGACATTTGCTTCGCATGGCCTTTCTATTGAATAGCATGTTCATTGCACTGATCGTACCAGATCCCCCTTTCTGCAATTTCACGGTAATCTGGAAAATTTGCTGCATAAGGTTTGTACACTACCGAACACATACACGTGTGTGTGTGTATAATCACAATATATACATAATCATAATGAAATATTTTTATTATACTCTTTATGAATTTTTCCCATTTTAATGATTAAAATACTCATTTTCATAGTTTCGCTTCATTTATATCATTCAATTTTCTTGTATTATTATTATTATATTACCTTGTTCAGTGACTGTGATGGGCACTTCCCTCATAAATTATAATTTATTTCAAGCCTTTGAAAATCTATTCTAACAATAGAAAGAGAACTATTCTACGAAGTTAGAAAACTATTCTAACAACCATATTGTCACAAATTTATAAACATAATTTGTATTTGTCTTAACATATCTCAGACAAGTTGGAAATAATCATATTTAGGGCAAAAATTGCTCATTTTAGGCTCATTCTACGTTAAAAACGTCATTTTTTAATAATTTGCCAACTTGTCGATCTTTTGGCAAAATGTTCGGCAATTTGGTGACCTTTGGCAAGAAATAGGTGTCTGAAAAAAATGCATTGCAGAAGCTCTAAAAGACAAATACTAATTGAGATAGCATAAAACTCTCCAGAAACTTGGCGAAACTCGTAGATTCCCACACCAAGTCACATATAAATACCATTTCCCGTTGACGACGATTAGTCTTGAATGCTAGTCGAGTGCGAGAAGCTGTTGTCTGTTTATGGTATTCGAGACTTCTGCTGTGATTGGAACTTGTTTCCTGTTCCATTAGACATGTTTTATTGTAATTTCTGCAGCTGGAATTTCTTGTACCTTGTTGAATTTGCGACAAATAAAAGTCGCGTGATTTTTTTAAGAGATTGTTTTTTCGACCTTCAGCGAACACGATCCTCGAAGCGCGGCACAATATAATGCGTTTCATTTCTTTTCTTTTTTTTCCAATGACAGATTGTAGATAGTTACAACTGCAACAGAGTCTATTAATCTATTGTTCCCTGATTCCCAAGGAACCAGCCAGAAACAGCGATCTCTTATCCGCCGAGGCGTTGCCCCGGGTGCACCACAGGGGGTGGACCACCATCGCATCTTCACACATGCCATAGTGACCCGTTTATAGGGTAGGCATCATTCATACTTCATTCACACGCACACACAAGGAAAGGACAAAGACAGGATAGAGAGAGAACATTCATGCCTGAACTGGGATTCGAACCAAGGACCTTCCTATCCATAATCAGGCACGCTGACCCCTAGACCAGTTGGCCAATGTGTTTCATTTCTTAGTACGTAAACTTACAGAAATTTTATTTACTTTATCGCAATGATATATTTTTTATTTTAACTCTTTTACACATAGTATTTAAATTTCTATGAATATTAACTGTTTACTCTATGTAAAATGTTTATTATATCGGTTGTTTTAAATATTTTATTATTTCTTTACATGAATATATACAGTTGATTACGTATCGTATTTTTTGTTTCCTTTTAAATTAAATAGATTTATTAAAATTTCTCTAATCTTTTTCAATAATTCGATGGTTTTACGAGCAGTTTATTTGTGTAATATTTTTATTCATTAAATTTGATGCGCGAAAAGCCTTCTTTCTTGCCACCTGATGAAAAGGGGAAAGATTTTATTGAATATCTCTATTTAACCTGCTTTTAATTTTCATTTTAATTAAGCCATTTCTTACACATTTTAAATAGTTTCTTTTTTATTTTTTATACTCTTTAGCATTTAATAATTCATAGTGTTCTAAATGAAAATTTTTAATCATAAAAAAACGATACTGATTTGTTTTATACAATATGATTTATTTATTTTGCTAAAAAAATCTTGAAAAATTTATATATCTTAAAATTAGTTTTTTCAAATATGATATGAAATACATTATTGATTACTTGCTATAATTTTATTTACTCCAATTTCAAATTTTTATACATACATATATGCACATGCATATATGTACAAATTAGTGGTACCGCTTCAAGCTTCTAAGTTACGGGTTTTTAAATCAGTCATAAGATCCCTGACGAACAAAAGATGTCACACCCTTCTGTCAAGGGTGAATGCTTCGGAAATTTCCGACCGTTTTTTCCCTTGTGACACGAAAACACGGCCCAATCTCAGTGAAAATTCCTCTGAAAAGGCAATTTACACTCTGGACAGTGACCGACTAACCCTAGATTGTTTGGATGTGCTAAGATTTCTTCAGTATAAATTTTTTCATTTACATGCTTTAAATCTTAATTGTATTATATGCATACATACATACATACATACATACATACATACATACATACATACATACATACATACATACATATATATATATATATACGAGGGTCACTCTGAAATTTTAGAGGATACACCTAGGTTTTTAAAGTTATACTTGCAAAATTTTAGGTGTGTTCAAAGTAGTCTCCTCCAGCATCAATGCACTTTTGTAGACGAATTTTCCACACATTAAATGCCTCAAGCCATTCATTTCATGGAGTAGATGAAAAATGCCTTTACAGCCACATCAGTCTCTTCTTCTGTATGAAAACGACGTCCACGTAAGTTTTTTTAGATTAAAGAATAACAAAAAGACGCACATAGCTAGATCAAGTGAATACGGCGGATGTCCGATCACTTTAATTTGTTTTTGTTAAAGAAACTCAACTGTCAATCCGGCTGTATGTGAAGATGATTTGTCATTGTGAAGCATTAGTCCCCTAACATTCAGTTCTTGTAGAATTTCTGGAAGACATTTAGTGGTATACCAGTTTGCTGTTACTGTCTTCTGTCCTTCCAGCTTGATGGCTTTGATCAATCCCGTACTTCTGAAGAAAACGGCATACATAACTTTTTTCAGTGGCCGTTGTTTTTTCACCATTGTCGTCGTGGGATCATTTTCAAAGACCCATACTTTGCTTTCTTGACGTGTTGGAACGTCAAAAAACGGTATGTACCTTTCATCACTTGCTACAATTTTAGAAATGATGCGATGGCTACCATCATTTAGCAATTTAAGTGTTTCTTTACTGATTCTGATTCGCTCCTCTTTTGGGTGCTCAGTTAGATTATGGGGAACCCAACGGCAAACTACTTTTTTCATATGTAATTCTTCATGAGAGTGATTTTGTGTATGGCTGCGGATCCAATCTTATGTTCCTTCTGTATCATTTGATAGGTACAGCGATTATCATCAATTAACATTTTTCGCATGGCAGACACATTATCCGGGATTACTGCCGACGGCGCCTTCCTGTGTGTTCTTCATCCTGAAGAAAATTGCGACCTCTTCTAAATTCTCTAAGCCATCTGAATACAGTAGCACGAACTGGAGATTCATCACCAAATGCTCATTGCAACCACTGAGCGCATTCTTCTTGATTTAATCTTGCTTTAAAATAGTAGAAAATCATAGCGCGAAAATATTCTCGCGTCAACTCCATTTTCTCTTCTGTTTAAAATTTATTCTACGCTAAGCAAGTTGAAGTAAGTCAGTAAAAAATCGTCTTCTGTGTCAAAATACTTTGTATATTAAAATTAAGCCTTTATTTTTATTTTGTAAATTCAGTAATCTCATTATAACACGGTACTCTTTTAGCGAGTTTTCATGTCCCTCGTATAACACGTGTTTTTCCCCTTATAACGCGGGAATGCCCCACATTATATTTCTGTACTGCAAAATTATAAATATTTTTACAGTTCACAATCATTTTTGGATGTATTTGCACGTAGTGTCAATTTAGTTCCTAACATAGTTTTTTCTGAATATTTTTTTGAAAGCCCCTTTAGCGAGCTTAACGTGCAACACCTTTAAAATTAAAGTGATTAATTGTATCTAACGCGTTATATGAGATCATACGAGCGCGTTTTTCGAGAGTGCTCGTACAACACGTCTTCCTATAAGTTTAGTTACATAGGTATAAAATTTTTATTTAAAATGTTTTTAATTTGATTTTTAATAAAATGCATACATTTTGTCCACAACACTGTTTTTCTACAATATTCGATTTAAACCTTATTTAACGAGAAAATTTAAACTGGAATCATTTGTACATCACGCGTTATACGAGGTCACGCGGCTGCGTTTTCCTATAACACGGTGATAAGGGTATATATAATTTCTAATAAGGGATCAGTGTAAACACACACACACTTATATAAGAAGCTATGACACAATCTGTAATTATTTGCATTACTTAGCAAAATAAATGACACATTTAATTGAATGAAAAGATTGGTTTGTTTGGTTTGCCGCTCAACTGTCATTTTTTGCACACGATGGCTAATTAGACCGCGACCTACAGCTTAAAGTGGATTCTGAACCACTGCAAACACCCTTGCCCAAGATGGGATTGGAACCCACGAACTGCTGAACCGAAGGCACGAGTGCGAACCATTCGGCTGCCAGCTCGGAAAGAACAGTAAAGAAGATGCTCGAATATTTACAGCATTTGCAAACATTTAGAATTATATTAACTACTGAATTTTTTTTCCTTTTGTAATGTATTGAAGTAAGATATTTTCCTTCGAGTGCGGCCAATCGCAGGAGAATCAATATTCATAATTTACTTTCTATAATAGGCTGCATGAAATACTTTCTTCCAGACTCAGGCGTGCAGTTCTTGGAGTCGAAAGGAGGAAAAGGTATGCACCACCCTTCCCTTCTCTTCATTCTCATTTGCTAAAAGTAAACGATTTTTAGGAAAATTGTCGGAGGGATCAGTTTTTCATAAAAATAATTTTTCTTTCGCATTTTACCGGATCTTAAATAAAGAATACATGATAATAAAGAAAGAGAGAGTAGTAAATTGGGGAGAAGCATGTTAGAGCACTTTCTTTAAAAGTAGAATGTGAGATTTAATTCCCATTTTGAAATTTTATAATAAAATAACGAAAGTAAGTAAAATCATTCATTTTGAAAAGCTATAATTCATGAAAATAAATACACATTTTAATAAGTATTTCAACGTTTTAATTAGGAATACAGGAATCCACGAAAGAGATTTTTATATTTTCTAAGAGAGTTTACTTCAATTATTACATAAATGTTTCTTTTCCCGATATAAGTTTTTATCCGTAATATTCACATAAACCTTTCTTGGTCCCTATAATTTTTAATGAGAAGTTAAGTGGATGGAAAACTTCCTTTGGGTTTATTAAATCCCATTTATAAAGGATCAAAATCAATACGAATGTATTTCCTACTTCTTGCCTAGTATGGTTTATCCAAAAAATAGCACCATCCTGGATGCTGACCACGTCACCAAACAATGTCTCAAAATTGCAGATCGATTATTCATACTTGTGCGACCTAATCCAATTTTCCTTGACCAACTGTGTGGTACTGTGCGACATCCCATTACAATTATTATTGCGTCTTGTACACACTCAATAAGACCAATTACATGACAAATGCATTTTTGTTCTCCAGGACTAATTAGAAATTTCGAAAAAAGGATTCCTAATCAGCGGCATCCGGTGAGGGAATGGAATACACGGACTTATTGAATCGCACGAGAAAAAGACCATAACATTAGCCATTATTTAACAGACCGACAATATCTGGGATTCACAAAGAGGGGTTTATTTTCTACATTATAGATTTCTTGAAATAAGTTTCTCTCCATGTAATATCAGTTATGGAGAAACCTGTGTCATGTTATAACCAGACATAGAATTTCAGTTTTAAGAATCAAAAATATTATAATTTGAATTTTCATCTTTTCCAATATTTTAGTGTAATTTCTAATAATAACAATTGCAATTTATGACCAACATAAGCTGTCTTTAAACATCAATTTTAATAAAATTTTATCAGCATTTTATTTTTAATTATAAAAGTGTTCTTTCCTTCGTTCCAGTTGAGATTATGATTACACCTTTTTATTACAATTTTCATTGGTTTAAAATATCCATGACGTCAGACAATTTTTCATTCACGTCACACATCGTATTGAGACGACGTCGTCAAACTGACTTGTCGACGAATTTGCTGCATACTCTCAAATCAAATTCTTCGTGCGGCAGCAAATATGGCGAAGTTCACCACCGAATATCTGAAAACCATCGGTGATGAGAAAAAATCCATTCATGATTTTTACCGGAAATCAAGAATTATTTTTTAATAATAATTTTTTTCTGTTTGTTAAAGTTTCCAAAATCACAAAAATTACTTGTTGTTCTAAGTAATTAATTTTCAAATCTGTAGCGATATTGCTTCCAAATTTGAAGACATTGCAAATAGAACGGAAGAAAAAGCAAAATGAAAAAGTAAAGCGAAACATCCACTTTATGGTTAGTTTAAATAGCCAAGAACGATTTTAATTTTATACACTTTTTTTATTTAATTTCTTTTTGAAACACACCTTTAGGCAGTGCCATACAATCCCAAATCCACGACTCATGATAAATGTTAAGGAAAAAATGGTTGGCTTAAGCAGATGATAAAAAAATTATCCTCGTCTTTAGTGGAGAAGAACGGCATCTAGTGGTAAGAATGAGAATCAAATCATACAAATGCTTATAAGTGCTTTTCGGGCCATAGCATGCGCGTGAAAAAATATGTTTGAAGCATTGCGTAAAAATAGAACGCATTCTGTCTTTTGGGGTGTAAGAAAATGCATGAATTAACAGTGCGTTAAAAATATTTCCTGTTTCTTTTTAGTATTTGCAAAGGATACATTTTTTTTTCTAAATGTGTTCTTGTTCGTTATTATACATTAAATGTAGGAGAAGCCCCAATGACCTTTTACTTAAGTTATTTTGTGCATGATTCAATGAATTAATGGTTGACTCTGACCTATAGCAAACCGAGCTAGCAGACGAATGGTTAGCGCCCTTGCCTTACGATCAACAGTTCGTGGGTTCGATTCCCACCTTGGGTATGGATGTTTGTAGTGGTTCGAAATCCACTTTAAGCCGTAGGTCCCGGTCTAATTAGCCCTCGTGTGCCAGGAATGACCGTTCAGCGACAAACAAACGAAATCTGACTTATCGCATGATACTTCAGTTAAGAATTCATTGGGTAAAATCATGCACATGGGTATTGGATTATCCCACCCTTTCTGAGAGCTTGTTTGCTTATTGTTCGAGGATCATTTTTTACAAGAGGGCTCATTAGATCAGCATCAACAGTTTAAAATAGATTTCGAACCGCTATGAATGTCCAAGGTGGGATTCGCACGCAGGAAGTACCGAAGGCTAGAGGCTAACGATTCGGCTGCCTGATCAATACCTGTCAGAAAGAATTTAAGTCATGAAAACAATTAATTTACATTGAATCTCAATTCGGTATAAAGATATATGCAAAACCCGAGTCTTCGAAAAAAATCATTTCTGGCTGAAATTTCAGTCTGAACAGGAAGGATGAAGACTTTTAACACATAAAAGTGCAAAAATAATTTAAATAACAGGGTCCGAAAAGAAAGTTTTGCTACACGAAAAAAAAATGGGTTTTACACTTAGAATAAGTAAAATATAATTCCAAAGAGTGTAAACCACGTGTAAACTGTCTTTAGTCATGAAGTTAATGAATACAAAAGTCTGTAAGTTTCTAATCCGTGTGCCAATGCATTTACGATAGGTGATGTATTAAAAAATGCGAGATCACACTAGCAACAGAGAGTAAAAAAAATCTTTAACTAAACACGATAAAAATAATAAAATATTTTTTTAAGAAAATTTGCACAGTTGGAAAGCAGATGGGGGAAAAAAAGAGCTGCCATACATATGTTTTTTTTTTTTACTCCAAACGGTAATGCATTAATTACAACTTGGAAGAACCACCCCTTCTTTCTTGAAGCGAAAATAGTTCCTTAGCAGACTACATAGCTGATATGAAGTACATCGCAGCATAAGTAACATTACTAAGAATTCAAAAATCTACGTTAATTAGTATTTAAATGAATTAAATATACTAATTCGATTTTAAATTATTTTGATTATATCAAACTGATTTGAGTTTTAGTAGTTTCGATTTTAAATTATCCTGATTATCCAACTGTGATTTGAGTTTCAGTAGTTTCGATTTTAAATTATCCTGATTATCAAACTGATTTGACTTTCAGTTGCTTCGATTTTAAATTATCTTAATTATCAAACTGATTTGAGTTTCAGTCCAATTATTTGAATACTCGTTCTAAATTCATCACCAGACAAAACTCCTTTTACAAACGGGTTAAAATTTTCAATGATGTAGAATAAATCTGTGTCGTAATTTCAGTAATTTAAGCATTTTTCTTGAATTTCCCAATAAAAACAATGTTTTTCTTCAAGGATGCTCTGTCACTCTATTCTAAAATTCATCAGTCGTTGTTGCGTTGAACTTTGCAGACATCTCTCTTTTCACAATAATATAACCACACAAATATAAATTCATGTACTTGTAATATATGTGTGTTCAATTACACACGTTTAATATTAACCTATTATATTTATTGATATGATGACTGACTAACTGATCGATGGACTAACATATTGACTGACTAACTGATCGATGGACTAACATATTGACTGACTACTTGATTGATTTAGATAATAATTTTCTGTCAATTTGGATTTTGTTCAAATTTCCCAGACACAAATTTAAAGAGCCCTGCTTAAAAGTCTATGAAGTGAAAAATATCCGCAAACACCTTTACTGAATTTTCCGCCTGTCCATCACAATGGCATTGGACGCATGTAACTCAAGCTAGATATATAGCTGCTGCCATTTTCTCCAAAAATTAATTTTTATAATCATATAAAAATGAGACTTTGGGATAAGCATTTTATACTAAATATGTAAGCTAATTTTAATATATTGCCGATCGACAGTGGAGTGGTTAGCATCCATAACATCGAAGCAGTAGATCACGGGTTCAAATCCTAATTTGGGTATGATGTTCCTTTCTCTCTCTGTGTTTTTCTATCCTTCTGTGACAAAGAGGCCACAGCCTCTGTATACGATGTCATTTATTTCGCCTCTGCTAGCGCTGAATGGATTAAATCCTGAGATTAGCCGGGCATTGGAAAAAATTTAATATTGATGGAATATTTTTGCTATTTTAATTTCCCAGACTCGTAATTTTCAAAAAATTGTGCTTGTGTGTCGATAATGAGATAAAAGTGAACATTTTAGGGGATTTTTGTCCATAGAATATTTTCCTTTTTGCAGTGAGTGTCTATTATAGCATCATAAAATGCAACAAAATAAATTTTGCATATGAACTTTCATAAGCTTTCGTGACGAAGGGTTTTCCATATGCCACATTCATACCAAACAACAGCACTGGACGTTTATGCACCAATTAATTTTAATATGGATGGAATATTTATGTAGATGTGAGCTATGGTGTTTTAATCTTCCAGAAGCACAAATATACGTGCTTTTTGGTATGTAAAAGTGCATAAATCTGAACACACTCTTCCAAAGTTTCCATTTTAAATATCCTTATTTCAGGTAAGTTTTTTTCGAAGCCTCACTAAAGACAACATGGTAAGTTTGTAGACAGGCTTTTATAAGCTTTCCTTGCAAAGGGGTTTACGTATATATACACGAATTCAACAGCATAGAATTCCTATATTTCGAATCAGACATGGCAATAATGTTTTATTTTTGTGAATAAAATAAATATCTTGAATATTTTCAAGTGTGGTTTTCGTACTTAATGCACCAATTTATTGTAATCTATATATTTAGGTATTTGTTAATAGTTGGTGGAATTTTTAAAACGCAAATTTCAAATAACCGTGCTTGTGAGTCTATGAAATGGAAAAAACGGCACGAACGTAATAAAACATTTGTACTTGGGAAAATTTTTTTTTAACATAACTTTCTTTGATAACATCATTTTAAGCCATATAACATACACTCGTGTCCATAAATTCAAGATAATGCAAATTCAGACAAAGAGGCAGAAGCAAAACAAATGTGACATATTTCTAAAATCTATTTATTAAAATAAAAGGTGAAGAGCAAAAAAGATGCTAGAAGTCTAACATCGTCAATAAAAATCGTGAATTTCACGCCCTGGAGCAAATTTCAAAGAAGACCCTATTTACAAAAACCAATATAACTTGGTTGGTACGATGGTTAATACATAGTATGCCCTCCAGACGATACAATACCGGCCGTACAACACCTAGGCATGCTGAGTAACAAATTATCCATCTGATCTTGGGGAATATTACACCACTCATCCAGCAATGCTCTTAAAAGTTCCGGTAGACATGTGGGAGGGGTTGACAAACTGTAATTCGTCGGCCAAGCATATCACACACATATCCTCTATTGGATTCGAGTCCGGTGAGTATGCTGGCCAGTACGTATATCCTCCGATTGAAGGTATTCGTCTTCAATGTTCATACAGTGAGGACGTGCATTGTCATTCATAAACAGAAATTCTGTACTCATGGTGCCCCGAAAAACCGAAAATGTTGTTCCGGAATGACATCCCGATAGATGTGGCCTGTCATGCTTGCATTCTGAACATGCAGGTTAGTTCTGTAATCCAGAATAATTCCTCCCAAACAAGTAATCCTGTACCACCGTTCGCTATCGTTCAATGCCGTGCTCTTGGTGGTAACGGGTACCTGGCCATCTCCAGATGAGAGTCCGACGAGAATCATACTGAAAGCTAAACCTGGACTCGTTGGTAAATGTCACATAAGACCACTGTGTTGGTGTCCACAATGCATGCTCTCTACTCCAGGTTAACCGCAGGCAAAAGTGAGTTGCGATAAGTGGAACACACCTGACAGGCCTAAGTGCATGTAAGTAACTGCCAAATACCGTCCTTATTCGGCGTTGTAACTGGGGAGCGACCTGTGCTGTAACGTCTACTTACTACAATACCATCATCTTGGAACCATTGCCAAAGCCTGAAGATGACTCTCTGGGCGATTCCCAGTTCCTCGGATACTTCCAGCTGGGTACGTCCACATTCCATACGGTCGATATTTCTAAAACGTAAAACATCATTCAAATGTTTCCTTTGTGTCATAACTGTGTGGTTATTGCACTGAAAGGCATTTAAAACGCTTGTGAACAATTTTACTTCTTTTCAACCATTCCTTATATACCTCTCTCTTACACTCTCGTCATTGTGACGTAGTATTGGCGCCATCTGGTGGTTTCTTGTAATTTACATATTATTTTTCAAAATGTGTGTGATAATTCTACATGCGAAATTTTTATTTTAGAGTTCAATTTCTATGTGATTCCGAATTATCCTTAACTTATGGATATGAGTGTATTTTATAGATTTCAATAAACGTCTGGCATTATTATGTAAGAGCCCACCAGGTAACCATTAACGATGCTTACCGGATATTCACTGGAAATATCTGGTGTTCACGAGTGGTAGTAAAGTGCTACCTGCTATTAGTCCAAGCGTGTTCATTGATCATGCTAAAAATGCCTTCTCTGTTTACTAAATAATAGCCATGCAGAAATCGTAAATCGTTACATTCACCCCCATCACAAAGTCTGCCCGGCGGGGATAGAAAAAGTGTTCAAAGATTGCAATTTTTTGCACGTGGCAGAGATCCCTTGCTCTTGCTTTGATTTGTTTCTCCTTACCTCAACTCTGGCTGTTAGAATCATAAGTTTTAAAGTATTTATTGCTCATCTTCAGAGCAATAAAAACTGCCAATACGAAGATTATTGATCGTCTTTTTAGAATTATTAGGTACTTCAAAATCAACTGGAATCTGGTAGTGTCAAGTGGAAAAGGCGTACATGGTTTTCGGAGAGAAATGATTATTTTGAAAGACAAGGATGCTTTTATTTACTTCTCTCTATTCAATACATTCTTTTCTTGCACTAAATCAGCACTCACACACAGATCAGCTAAAAACAAATTAAATTAGATGAGGAATTTATAGACTCCCTGTATTTACGAACTATATTTATGAACACTTCATTAAAATTCTCATTGGCTTAAAATATCCATGACGTCGGATAATGTTTCATCCACGTCACACCGTATTGAGACGGCGTTATAAACCCGATTTGTCGACGAATTTACTGCCTGCTCTCTAATCACATTCTTCGAGAGGCAGCAAACAATGCGAAGTTCACCATCGAATGTCTGAGAAGAGTGTCGAAGTTCACTTTTTTAATAAGACTATTTCTTATATAAGAAGCAAAGCACGGATATGAGATCCGTTTTCCATGGATTCAGGCCATTAACACGTGGACAATAGAACAGCAGGAAAAGCAATATGAAAAAGAGGTGACAAAGCACCCACTTTATGGTTAGTTTAAACTGGCAAGGACGATTTAAATTTTTAAAAACTTCATTAGTGAATAGAATTCTAAATTAATAATTGCAATAGTTGTAAATTTTCTTCTTTAAAAATCTTTTGAATTTTAAGATTATTACATTGTTTACGCTAACATTAAATATTTTTTATGTATAATATCTACGAAAATATATTTAATGTAATAATACTAATAATATTGCTGAAGTAATAAAAACCATATTTATAAATCATGTGCTCAGAAAGTATGTTGAATTTTTTTTCTTCATCAGATTTTTTTCCTCAACTTCTTATTTCATGGTTGAAAAACGTGGATCGACTTATTCATTGGACAATTTTAAATCCTACGAATTATGGATGAGTGATTGGCTACCATTAAAATCCAGAAATACTTAATTGATTTCTTTGTCTGGAATCCCTCTGCTGACCTTCAACTGCATCATTAGAGACGAAGCAGTCCCTTCAAGTGCAAATATGGTATGATTCACTTGCAGATAGTGGGTAAAACTTGGATTTAATTGACGAAATTGACAACCTAGGTGTAATGCAATTGTAATATATGTTAGAATGTTGTTGTAGGAAAAATTTATATCTAGATCATTTTGACATGTAGGCTTCATTAAAGAAACTATTTATTTTTATTTTGAACACATACAATCTCCCTGTGAACAGCACATATACAACGTGGGGTTTAGAGAAGTTAGTAATTAGAACTCTGAATGTTACATTGAATGTTACTGAATGAGCCAACAAATGCATAAAACAATTTTGACTTCTCAAAAACAGATCAGTTCACTTGACAATTAACGACGAGCATTTTCAGTTCATTCGGTCAGCATAATCTTGCTCTATCGAAGATAGGGCAGGAGAATCACACGTTCCACATCTTGAGGCACTTTTTTTGAACATTCACATTCAAAAAGTACCTCAAGGTGGGGAACATGTGATTCTCTCATGCCCTACCATTGCCAAGGATATTTTCCAGTGATATTACGACTTGAGTGAAGATGACTGATCCTCTAACTTCGACAAAGTAACCAACTGCTGACTTTTTAAATAAAAATTCAGATGTTATTTAATAACATCTGATATTGCTCACAGATAACATCTGAATAAGATTGTATTGGGCGATTAATTAATTGGGAATGTAAATGAACTTTCAGGTGTCAGACCTAGAAAATAACATGGCCTGTCAATCATCTGTTAAGCAAACACATAAGTAGTTTATAAAATTCAGGAATTCTTTTAGAAAAATAATGCTAAAGGCTTTACTTCAACAAAAAATGTTTTAAGAATGTATTTCTAAAAATTTAGTTTTCAAACATAAAGAAAAATAAGTGATTATACTTTGCATGATTTTTCATTAATTAAATGAAGAATAGCAATTACTTTTCAGTATGAATTTTGCATCTGCTTATATAACTTATGCAGTGTAAACTGAATAATTTTTTGTAATAGCACACTCAAACCGGTAGACATAGACGGCTTATATGAAAACTCATAAAAATCGAACGAAACTTGATAATTACTTTAAAAAGTAGTTTTTGCTACACAATTAAAATGTATATTTTCGTAGAGTGAGTAGAGACCGCCTAAAAGAAATTCTCACCCAGAAAATAACTCAGAAGCTTACAAAATAATAATGAGTTGCGTTTTGAAAGGAAATGAAGTCACGAGGTTGGTCCATTCAAGATAGCGATGCTCCGGTAACGTGCAGAGGAAAAAAGCGAATTGAACGAAAATAACACAAGTATTTTAAATGAAAGTGAGTAAATATAAGTGATATGAGAAACAGTATACGGACCTGTACTAAATTAGGACCTCGGAAACTTTGGATACATAAATGGGGTCTGTACTGAGGTAACGGTGTATTAGTATAAATGGATGACGCAACACTAATGTAACGTGATAAAATAAATATAAAAAAATAAAAACTGACTAGATGGCCATTTTTTCCACTAATGAATAAAGGTAGAAGATGGATGTTTCGTGTTTGCTTTCTGCATACGTGTCTATCAAGACGAATCCTTATGAATTTTCTAGGTTTCCTCCCTTGTAATATGTCAATAAGGCAAATTATGTATGCAAATTCTTTTCAGAAAGCAATTGAGAGGAGTCGGTTGAAATGGTTTATTATGAGCTTGTTACTAAGCATTTTCAAGTGATTATCTACAGTTGCAAACCATTTCAACGTAATACATTACACTTTGCGGAGTTCAAAGTGAATTGTAGTAAGTTCGTGGAGAAGAGCTTTAGTGTCCTATAGAAAATGTATACCCGTATCTACACATTATAAATACGTAAATAAATAAGCAGAAATAATTGAGAATGAAGTCATTCATTTAATTGCTGCCTTAAGCCATTTTTTATTCTATATTCATGTCCATAGATTAAGGCTAGATCAGAGTCACACAGAAATTTAACTCTAAAATAAAAATTTCACATGTAGAATTGTCACACACATATTGAAGAAAAATATGCAAATTACAAGTAACCACCAGATGGCGCCGATAGTACGTCACAACGACAAGAGTGTAAGAGAGGAGTAAGGAATGATTGCAAAGAAGTAAAATTGTTTACATGAGCTTTAAATGCCTTTCAGTGCAATAACCGCATAGTTATGACACAAAGGAAGCATTTGGACTTTTTACGTGGTAGAATTATCGGCCGTCTGGAATGTGGACGTACTTAGCTGGAAGTATCCAAGGAACTTGGAATCTTCCACAGTATCATCTTCAGGCTTTGGCTTTGGCAGGTCTCCCCGGAGTAACGACGCCAAATGAGGATCTGTATTTGTCACAAATGAGGATCTGTATTTGGCACAAATGAGGATCTGTATTTGGCACAAATGAGGATCTGTATTTGTCACAAATGAGGATCTGTATTTGGCACAAATGAGGATCTGTATTTGGCACAAATGAGGATCTGTATTTGGCACAAATGAGGATCTGTATTTGGCACAAATGAGGATCTGTATTTGGCACAAATGAGGATCTGTATTTGGCACAAATGAGGATCTGTATTTGGCACAAATGAGGATCTGTATTTGGCACAAATGAGGATCTGTATTTGGCACAAATGAGGATCTGTATTTGGCACAAATGAGGATCTGTATTTGGCACAAATGAGGATCTGTATTTGGCACAAATGAGGATCTGTATTTGGCAGTTACTGAAAAAAAAAAAGACGGAGCAGAACAGCAGGCCTATTTCATCAGCTCTCTTCAGCTACTTTTACGACAATTTCATAGCAGACAATGTACAGACGCTTAGGGCACATTGGTCTGTATGCTCGTAGGCTTGTCAGATGTGTTCCAATTACCAGAACTCCTGTTGCCTACTGTTAGCCTGGAGCAGAGAGCATGCATTGTGGACACCAAAACAGTGGTCTTGTGTGATGTTTTCCGACGAGTCCGGACTTAGCTTTCCGTCTGATTCTCGCCGGAATTTCATATAGTGAGGGTCAGGTACCCGTTACCGCCAAGAGAACACCATTTAACGTCACCGTTATGGTGGTGTAGTATTGCTCGTTTGAGAAGGAATTATTCTGGGTTACAGAACTAATCTGCTTGTTCAGAATGTAACCATGAGTGGCCACATCTATCGGGATGTCATTCCGGAACAACATGTACTTTTTCTTTGGGGTGCCATGGGTGTAGAATTTCTGCTTAGGGATGACAACACCCATCCCCACAGTTCAAACATTTCAGACGAGTGCCTTCAATTGGAGGATATTACGTGTATGGACTAGCCAGCATACTTACCGGACTTGAATTCAACAGAGGATATGTGTGTGATATGCTTGGCCGACGAACTGCAGATATTCAACCCCCTCCTTCATGTTTACTGGAAGTTTGGAGAGTGTTGATGGATAAGTGGTGTAATATTCCCCTAGATCAGATGGATAATTTGTTACTCAGCATGCCTAGGCGTTGTACGGCGGGTATTGCATCGTCTGGGGGGGGCATACTATGTACTAACCATCCTACCAACCATGTTATATTGGTTTTTGTAAATGGGTTTTTTTTTTTAATTTTTTATTTTATTTTTATTTTTTAATTTGCTCCAGGGATTAAAAATCGCAATTTTTAATAATGATATCAAACATATTGCATCTTTTTTGGCTTTTAACTTTTTTTTAATAAAGACATATTTGTTTTGCTTCTGTTTCTTTCTTTGTCTGAACTCGCATTATCCTTAATTTACTGACACGAGTGTAAATGCAGGTAAGCTAGCAATCCCAGAATAACAATTTATGCATAACATTCTGAAAAGTTTAAAAAAAAATCTGAAATTGTTTGACACTTTCAGAGATATTTAAAAAAATACTCTCAAAAAAGTTTTTGTATTTATAAGTAAATAGTTTCGACGATTTTTGAACTTTTGGAAAATATTTAAACCATATGTTGTGAAAAATATTTTTTTTTAAGGAAAATAATATAATTTAAAAATTAACAAGTTTTGTCTGCTTAAGACAGTGATATACTGTCCTTTCTATGTTAAGTTTTGAAAATGACATTGAAATATATGTTAATTTAGTTTTTCGAGATTTTAACTCAAAAATTTAATATTTGAAAGAAAGTTTAAAAAAAAACCATTTATTCTTGTAAAAATATATCCTTTTTGTATTGTTTCTCCAGATTATTTTATTTCAATCCTCTTTGAAAAGAATTCATCAAAAATCGTTTTGCAATCCTTTTACATTCTCGAAAATTGGATAGATCCAGAAAAAGTCTATTTTCAGGAAAGTTTTTTTCACAACGAAACTCTCATAAATAATTCAATTGTTGATTAAAACTAATTAAACAGTTTAAAAAAATATATTCCTCTTTAATTAAAAAGAAAAGAATTTGTTTCTTTTATTTTTCAAATTTTTATCAGCCTTCAGATTAATATCACCGTTATTTTCATTGTAACTGCAACCGAATTTTTATTCCTCGTGTAACAGATGGCGCTGGAGTGCTTATGACATCAGTGAGATAAAATTAATCAAAGAGAATGTCTTACAAAACCTTGTTATTTTAATATTAAGCTGAGAAGCGCGTATGCTTTGAAATTGCAATCTTCCCAAATCTTTTCTGCCTTAGTTCATGTTTCTTTTTTTCCACACATGTTGTGGTACAAAGAAAATTAGAGAATTTTATATGAAGGACGAAATTTATATATTCTTTGAAATTAAATCAAGTTCTGCTTACTTCCTCTCAAAATTAAATGACAGTCATTTTAATTGGAAAAAAAAAGATTAAAATTTGCGAAATATTTGTAAAACACATTTAAATTTCAATAACATTGTTTCTTTCATAAGAATACTGAGAATTTTTAAAATAAGCTTTAAAATTGTGAAATCCATTTTTTTGTGTGTGTGCATAGACACACAAGGGTCAATATAAAAGAAAATATCACAAAAAATATTCAGAAATATCGCAAACATTCATAGTAAATATTTTTTTCAATATATCAGTGAAACACATCTTTTTAAATGTTAAAATGGACCACATTCAAGAAAGGTATAAAAAAATTTTAATTAATTAAATGCCATATGAAGAACAATAAAGTGAAAAGAGGGAGCTTGTATTTAATAGATTGTCCAAAATTTAGAAGACTCATAGATTAAAAAGAGAATGATGTATTAAATTTTGAACTATATATCGAATATATTTTTCAGCTGTTTATTATAATCTGTCTCTTCACTTTATTATTTTTAATGTGGCATTTAATTAATTTTAAAAAATTTACGATTAGTTAGTTATATTTTGGTAATTCCATTTAAGCATCTCTCGCGCTGAATGAATTGCTAAGCGTATCATTTTTTTGTTTATTCTTGTATTTATTTAAATTTATGCTTATGATATTTCTAATATATATGCATATTAAATCATTTCTGAGATTTAAAACAAAAAAAGTTAAAGAGAAAATGCAAAATATATAATATTATAATCTATAATATAAAATATATAAAATCTTAATATAAAATATACTGAAGAATACCTCAAATACTGATTTATGTATCACTGAAAAAAAAAATTAAACACTGCACAAAAAAACACATCTTAGCAGAATAAAAGCGAAGACAGACATAAATTGATAAAAGAATATCTATGGGGCAGGACGAAAATTATGAATAAAAAAAGCAGAAATAAATATATAAATAAACACGTGTCACCCAAATTTAAAATGAGGTATGAAACTAATTATAATTAATAATAGTTAAATTAAAATAAAAACTATTTGAATTAAAATGCAACAATTCACTAAATACATGGGAGAAAAATAGATATCTAAAGAAAAGAAAAGAAAAATGACGAAAAAACTGCCTCTGAAAGTATATAAATTATTATAAAGACACATCAACATATTACACACTGAATCCTGTTTTTATGAAGTCTTTCGTTTGTACGATTGTTTTTATGTTTTGTATAAAAATTTCAATCAAATCGGACCATAATTGATAAAATTAACCTAAAAAAATGAAATGGTTTGATTGTTTTTTGAATTTTCCATATGTATTTCATCACATGCATAAGAGTTGCTTATGTATTGTTACCCTATTACAAATTTCACATTTATGTATACAGTACTTTCAAGAGTCTAGATTAGTATTGGTCTATATAATGTCTCCCATCATTACATTTACTTATATTTCAGTTCAAATACACAGTCCAGCCTCATAAATGTGACCTCCTGTCAAAAGGCGGAATAAACACCTTTCGCAGAGTGAACTGCTGTTTGACTTACAGGACGAGAGTTAGTTTTGTTTCTGAAATGTTCCTTGGAATGTTGGGCCACGCTGATTCCAATGACATGGTAAGCTGCGCTAGATTACGCGGTCGATCAAGATGATCCCATAGATTCTCAATTGGATTTAATTCAGGTGAGTTTGCAAGCCAGTGGATAATGGTAAACACATCCTTGTGATCTTAGAACCCTTACACGTACTCTGTTATCTGTATGACCCATCGCGTGGTCTATCCATCACCCGGGAGAGATAACTGCGAATATAGATTTGGACATGGTTCGCTAGGACAGATTTGTACTTGTATCAATCTATCGTGCGTTCCACGTTGATGAATAAACACAGAGGATGCCAGGAAAACATTCTTCAGACCATAATGCTCCCTCCTCCAGCTTGGATAGTTACAGTAGTGATTGCAGGGTCTCACGTCGTATATACTGACATCTATCTGTCCTAAGCCTAAACCATGATTTATCGGATTATTTATCAACACCTAGTGTTCTACAAACAATCTCAGTTGCGGTATTGGCGTGTAAATTCCATCCTTGGTCGCCAATGAACAGAAGTCAACACAGGTGCGTAGACCAGGTCTCTGCTTCACATGCCTAAAAGCAGAAACGTTCGCTGAACTGTAATCTGGGAGATACTGTCGATAGCCCCTTGCTTCGTGTGGAAGGTCAGTCGCTCAAGGGTAACTCATGTATTCACCAGAACCATCTTCGGAGATGTCGTTAGGGATCGTTTTTCCCCACATTTCCCACATCGCTGATTTTGGACAGGTCCCATTTTGCCATTCACGGTATACTTCAATCATGGCAGCAGTTCGCGAATTTAACCAATTGGGAAATGTTTCCACTCTTGCCCGAAAAACAATGGGCATGCCCTTTTGGATGTTGGGTAAGTCACCCCGTTTCACCATTAGGACAATGACTTCTGAAATCACATACCCTTTATATACGCACATGCACACATTAATCTGCATTCTGTGATTGGTTATTTAGCGTCGATGTTGAAAGTAGTGGTCACATTAATGTGACTGAACTGTTTACTTGCATTATTTTTGCTTTTCTGCTTTACTTTACCAGAAAATTGCTATTCAGAATGGAGTACTTTCCTGTCTTGTTTTCGTTTCAAAAAACAATTTTTAGTTATTTAGAAAGGTTTTGATTTATTTTTCTACGTACGATATTTTGTATGCATGTATTGCGTAAAAAATATTTTTTTGTTTTGTTGCGTAATAGGGTCGGTTATGCCTAGCATCGTAAGACAATAAATATATTCACTCTTAAAAATATTACGATAGCTGAATTCAACTAGGACCCCCTGGTGGGAAAAGATGTTCTAGAGGAAAGAAGATGAAAATTCGAATCAGCTGAAGAAGCATCGTACTGAGAATAACGTTAAAATCTCCAGTATCCCTGTGCTAGTGTGGTGTGAAGAGGAGGATGCGAGATCAAATGTCGACCTGGTTGCTTGGTGGATGCTTAAAAGTGCACTGATTGGCTGTGTTTAGATGACAAATGATTATTCAGTGTATGGGGAACAAAGTATGGCATAGGTAGGTTCCTTATAATCCATGATTCCAAATTCTGAGTTTAGCGATTTTTTTGGCGGATTTTCTTATATATCTGGTAACCTCGTTTTTATTACGTCATAGATGCGGAGTCCTTTAAAATTATGCAGAAGATTCTATTTTGGTAATCCTAGTATTTACGTCATCGCTCACGTCACGATGCGTCATCTTGATAACATTTCTTCATCGCCAAAATATTCAGAATTTGGAATCATGATTTATACAGCACCTGTGCCCAAAGTATTAAGTTGTAAAAATTTGTGTTTCATAAATTATAAGAAAATTTGATGACGCAATTTGAAGGAAGTGCTCATTGATTCAATTAGATAATGTTTACATTAGCAAATGCTTCCATTAAAAAGAAAGCTTTCTTGTTATGGAATAAACAGTGGTTTATTATTAAATGATATTGTCCTGCAATATTTTGAAATTTACAGGCTGTTATCCTGCAATACCTTTGCACTTAACAACTATGTCGCCAAATATAGCAAATTTCCGATTTTTCAGAATCTGATACAAAAATAGAGCAATTGATTTAGATCTTTAGAAAAGATTCATAAAATCATTTTAGAAAAGATTCATAAAATCTGCATATTTAATTCCTGATCCAAACATTTTTTTTAATCATAAATCCAAAACTCACCATGCGCTGGGAATAAAAAATATAAAAAAAGTGAACTAATATAAAATTTAAAAAAAATAGTGTAATTTTAGACTCTAAACTGAACTGAAACATTTAATGCTACATCCCAACATTTGGCGACATGTGTTTTTTTTTTTTCGTATGCATGATCAACGGGAGAAACTACGTCACCAAAACTCTTTATTGGTATTTGCGACATTTGGAGAAGGTCATCACTAGAGAAATTCTATCAGGATTTGAAATCAACAGAATACAGACAGATTTTAATATAAACACATGACGTCACAAGACAATTTATTTTAGGAAACTTCCTGGAAGAAATGAGAGACACCAGAAGTCATTAGAGGCGGAGTGCTCTTCAACCACTCGACTTCACTTCTCAAAATAAATTTATGATTGGCTTCTCCTCTATATATAGATGAGTTATCTAACGTCTACATTTTCTAATGAAGCAAAATTATAACCCTGGATGGAATAAAGAACTGATAAAAGAATATTTTGTTAATAATTAGTGAACGCTTCTGCTTTTGATTACAATATATCGCCTTCATTTATGCATTTTTAGTATTGTTCATTTTACTACAGTTATAAAAAAATAACGTTTTATTTTTTGAAAAGTAGAGTAAACTATAGCTAATTTATTTCCTTTCATATAAGGAAATCTGCCTTTAATTTTTGTTCACATAAATAAAATGCTTGTTCACTATCCGGGAATGAATTCAGATCGTTTGCGCAAAATGGAATACAATTTACATCAGGATGTTGATTTCTTGCAAAATTAGGTTATGTTTCATGGCCAATGAACGTTTTGACATCCAACTTCAGAGCAGAGGGTCAATTGTTCGATTCCAGCCATTGATTAAAAATGCGAGATGAATCTTACGCTTCTGCCATCCACATCTACTCATATCCGGTTGAGTGCTTGAGAATTCTTGAAGTTTCCTCCCATGCGACATGTGAGTATGGCCCTATTCTTTATGAAGGTAAGGAAATTTACGTTTTGGTAGTGGATAAAATACCTTACAATAGCCTCCGAGGGTTACTATGTCCACTTCCGGGGTTCAAACTCTGTTTTATTTCGTAATTTTGATAACAGTATTTATAATTACTTTAATCTGTAACCAAAGGTGATTTAAATTTACTGTAAAAATTGCTTATGTGCGATGCACATTTTTGTGAAACTCTGCTTTTTTTCAAGAACAGAGCCCAGTGGATTTTTTTTCTTTTTTTAAAACAGCTACTGATGCAGTACAGCTGGGAGTAGAGAAAAAAATACGTACTGCATCGTAACCTTTTTATCTTTCGATAATCCTACAACATATTTTTTTTTAAAAAAATTAACGATATTCACTTATTCTTACGATTTTTGAAAAGTATTGTTTTCCTACCGAAGGACCCGCGCTTTTTATTTTCCCAATATGTCGCCGATCGGAAATGCATTAACACTTGTAGGTGAAAGGAGTTTCGTCTCACTATTTAGTAACCTCAAAACAATGGGAAGTCTTAAAGCGCTCTGTAAGTGATCGATAGGTGATACCTTATTTCGTTTTGAGAAATGGGTTTTTAATAATTTTAAGTAAATAGTACATGTTATTATTTTGGTAAATCGTATTTTTTTCTAATATGACGCAAAAATCTGAGTCCCAGGAAAGCTGGATGGAGGGATTGTTCTAATTAGGAGTTCTTCAACAAACAAGCTTCTCTACTGTCCACAGCGTGGTGTCAAGCATTCATGTCATATATAGCCCTGAAATCCACATATTGCTGAACGCAAATCATTCCGCTGTCAGACCATCAAAAGTGTCTATAGAATATATTCTGTTTTCCAGATTAGCTATAACCCATTGAAAAAAAGTATCAAATCTAAAAGCCAAAATTTTAGGTTCTATACTCACTCCTATCGAATATCTTCATGTAAAGTGGCCATTATAAGTATACAATTTGACATGGCATGAATAGAAGAGAGTCAATCTAGCTGTGAGCCTTGAAGGCCACAGTTATAAATAACAAAGGGGTTGTTGTGTTGTTTCCAATCCTTCGGAGTCCTAGAGGCAGCTAGATCAGATCTATGAAACTAAGAACCCTAGAGAGCACATGTAGTGGACTTCCGCAAACATCCGCCAAAACCATTGGAGAAAATAGAGAGTAATTATATTAAAGATCTTCTTCAATCCGAGAATTATCCAACCGTAAACCTGTGTATAAAAAATCAAAATTATCTTATTATTTTATTACTAGAGTATTTTACTTTATAGGAGTTGCAAAACTTGAGTGCTAAAGATTTCTCTTCCATGTCCAGAAAGAAGTTCCCTAGGACTTAAAGATACTCGTTATAAATGCCTTATGCATGTTAAAATGCTTGCAACGATCCTCCGCTGGTGTGACGAGGAGAGATGTACTGCTGTTACTTGACGATAACTCAATACCATAAGGTGTGGTCGGCTGAGTTTACTAGACCATATAGAAGAAATACGGTAATACTCTCTCTCTCTCTCTCTCTCTCTACATTTTTTTAATTTAACTTATATTATTATTTTCACATTCTTTAACTTTTATAAGCAGATGAGCTTTATTATGTATATATGTAATAAAACACGCCAATGCTTATATGGATCAAATTATTTATATATATATATATATATATATATATATATATATATATATATATATATATATATATATATATATATATATATATATATACATATCGGAAATGCATTAACACTTGATTGCAAATTTTTAAACGGGTACCTACCTAGGGCATGTGTGAATTGAGGAAGTCGGACTCCACACCAAATTACGGTTCAGTTGGAAAATTGGAGCAGCGCATCCCATAATGCCAGCCTAGCTGGCACAAGACGACTACAAATTTATAAACGTTTTTTGTATTTGTCTTACAACATCTTAAACAGATTGAAAATACTCAAATTCTGAGCAGAACTTTGGCAATTTAGGTGAAAATTCTACGTTAAAAACAACATTTCTAATAATTTGGTGACTTGTTGAATTTTTGGCGAAATTCTTGGTGACTGAGCAGAGGATTATGTTTTAAATGATGAACAATGGATTTTTTAAAAAAAAAATGATTAAGGATTCTCTATGACCAATATTAAGTGAGATACTTAGAATCCTGCAGAAACCTGCAGAATATAAATACTGCCGCTCGTGACATAAATAACGCGCGGTGCTATATATATATATATCTTATGTATCTTTCTTATACTCTGGACTTCCCAACAACAGAAGACAATAATAGTAAAATAGCATTTTATGCAGGCGACACAATAATCCTGGCTGAATCAAGCAATCCCAATTATGCAATTCATAAAATACAGATAGCTTTAAGAAAAATTGAAAATTTGTGCATTAGTTGGAGAGTGGCAATTAACGCAGAAAAATCCCAACTAATAATATTTAAAAGGAGAAAGAAAAACATAAAATCAAGCATAGAAATAATAACAAATTATTCTTGTTCGATAAGGAATTTTCATAAGTAGATGCAGCCAAGTATCTGGAATTAACCATGAATAATAAGTTGACAGGACTAACCACATTGATCAAGTTATCCCCAAAGCCACTCAAGCATATGTGGTAGCATTAAAGCAGTAATAAGAAAACAATCAAAGCTGTCATTAAAATTAAAACGCATTTTCTACATCTCAATGATAAGACCTATTATAACCTATGCATCTCTAGTATGGAACAGTATTAATAAAGCAGATCAACTGAAACTAGAAATTTTCCAACAAAAAATGCTTAGATATATTACAAACGTTCCATATTATATTAGAAATAAAAGTACCTAGAAATAAATGATATTTTAGCACACTTAAATACATTAAACAAAAAATTTTACAAAACAGCAAAAATTTGCGAAGCAGTTAATTTTAATGTTTTCAATTATTAATATATTTAAGAGAGTAAAAATATAGACCAATAGTAAAGTTTCTCCTTACTTAGTGAAAATAGATAATTTCTCAATATATATAGTGTATATAGATTATATTTTCTACCTTTAGGATTATACTTATAACTCAAAAAGAATTTCCTAAGCAATTATCAATTTAATTACTTTGCTATTACCAACCGGGCCCTCCTCAAAACGTTCAATGCTGATTGGACAGCATAACAGTTTTCTAAAACTTTCACTCAAAGGTTTTGCGAACCGATGTTACAGAAAAGCCAAGCATTCCTATATGGAACTACAGCAGATGAAGAAGTGAAGACCCACTACGCAGGCCGAAACTCTGTGATCACAACAGATCCAAGAAAGAGAGTTAGTTACTGAAGACGGATCAGTCTTGAATGCAAGTCTAGTGCATAGAAGCTGTAGTCTGTCTGAGGTATTAGAGATTTCTGTGATTTGGAAGCTCTTTTGTATTATTTGTGTTAGCTGAATTGGAATTGTAAAATTATAATTTCTGCAGGTTGAAACAGAACCGATATCTGAGTGGTTAGCTTTCCTGACTTATAGGCCGTTGGTCCAGGGTTTGAATCCTGGTACGAGTATGGATGTTTCTTTCTATTTCTCCGTCATTTCTCATAAATTGATGTATGAATGTGATCCACTTTATAAACGGGTTTGTGATAGTGTGATGCGGGTAATGCTACTCACTTCCGTAACTTGAAAAACGGAATGAAATAAATATTATTTTCTCTATCGCAAATTTTAGCATTGGTAGTCATTTTTTTTTGTCCTATAAAAATGTTAAATGTGCAAATACATTTTGAAATTATACCCAGCCAGTGTGACATTTCTGGAAACCAGAATGTTCGCTAAAAAGGGTCTCCTCTCATATCACAACCTGAATCTAACCGCCCTCTTCTTAAAATCAAAATAATCCTTTACAGTGAATTTAAAAAATGATAGTGATTCCTTGTATAAACGCACAGCTGTGGTGGGTCTTGCTCCACAAAAAGTAGCGGAATCCCCAGCTCCCTGCTCCTATCTGCTGGAGTTGCTTGCTTGCGGCTGGACTCACGTCTCTGTAGAAGCTTTTACGTCGTATTGGAGCCATGGATTCGGCCTCGTACTCTCTGTGCAACCAGGGGGATATGGATGATAACCACCTCAGGCCCTGCCAAATGTTGTAAAGTTTCTCTGGAGATGTTACAGTTTTAATTCTTTTTATGCTTTATCATCACTTATTTGAGCTAGGTGTCAAGTTCTGGCCTAATTCCGCAGATATACTGGCGAAGGATAAAAAATTTATAAATGTTTTACCCTACTAAAATCAAAAATTAAGGATATTTTATTTGAGACTTACGTTACTTATGAAAAAGCATAATTTACTCTCTCTCTCTGTCTCTTATAAACTTTATATTCTTACGTAAAAAATTTACTATTAAAAAAAGAACAGTTTCCGAAGCGAATGAAAACAGTATAATTTATTTCATCGAAGTATTTCGCATAGATAACGATACATTTTTGAGCTTTCAAACGTATTTTTTGTGTAATGACAATCTGGAGAAATTATTCATTCAAAGATTCTCTGCTGACGAAACAATTTTCGAAATATTATTTAATACATTCTATTTAATCTAACAATATTTTAAAAAATATTTTTTTTTGTTTTAAGTTCAAAACTAACATATTTTATCTCTGATGTTTCTTATATATATTGGCATGAAATCTAAAAAAATGTTAATTTTGCCTTATTATAACTTATAAATTCAACTTAACATATACTTTTAAGTACATTTCATTATACAAAATTTTAATTAAGATCATTTATTTAAAAAACTTAAATTTTTTAAAGCTTAGGTTGTTAACTAGAATTTTAATGAAGAAAATCTGTTTAGGAAGTTTTGTTCGTTCTTTAGTGCAATTAAGTCATAGATTTCAATCATATCATTTTTATGACATATTTACTAAAATTTCAGTTCGTTTACATTTTTAAGAAAAATCAATTATATTTTAACATAATTTTGTTTTTATGTCACAGTTAGAGTAAATGAGAATTAAAAATATCACTTCCCGGCTATACGCATTTGTTCTTTGTTCCTAACGCTGTAACTACTGCCTAGAAAAAGCGCAAATTTACATCGTATTCCGATACTTACACCTACCTTAGCTTGGTGGTGAAAAAATATCGCCAAATGCCGCTCATTAACCGTATATCTTTCTTCTACTTATTTTTTTAAAATTTCTTTGGTAAAATTATAATTTTTCTCACAAAAGTATTTAATTCTACTAATATATTTTGAATTTATTTACATATATAAAAATTACGATTTGCTACTAATAAAAAGCAAAAAAATTGAAATGAATTAAAATAACATAAATATATTTATTCTAAAATGTTTGTAAAGATATTTTAGAAAAATTAAGTTTTGAAACTTCCTATAATTTTGCTTTTTCTTTAAAATTGCATTTAGCAGCTGCATCCAGCTTTTGGGAGGCAGAGAGTGAGCTGGTTGTCATGGCGACATTCTGATCTATTAATGACGTCCTCCGATCCTTTCTTCTGAGTGTGCAAACTGAAAGGCCGGATAAATTGACCGCACTATGCAACTGACATCTTAAAAGACAGGTGCAAACATCCTTATTGGGCGGCACACTCCACCTTCATTTAATAATGCAACCCTACATGTTGCGGTGTGGCAGCACTAACATACTCTAAAATACACTCGATTAGCCATGTTTAATAGCTAATCAAGCACACCATCTTTGATTAGTGCTTTAGAAACTCATCATCAGATATTATGCAAGAGGCGCAGAAGCACTGGAAAGAGCGGTGACAGAATGACTCTGGCGAAAGGGTTTCATTTACTGTACTCTTATGATGTGAATCAGTGGAATTACAGAATAACTTTGTTATTAAATTTTTTGAGTTTTATAATGTAGCTGAAAATTTGTCTGAGTAAATGAAACTTTGTCACTAATACGGGTATGTCTGAGAAAAGCGATTACTTTTAGCGTTAAATGCCAAACAATTAGAAACATTTTTAACTTAAATTTAATTTAAGAAGATACACATTTAAACGAACCCGAAAAGATCACTAAAGCACACTTCTTAAAAAAGAAAATTTTATAAAATAATAATGTAGTGTTGAATCTCACTAAATACTTTTTTAACCATAAAGTAGTTGTTTCTTTCATTCCAGTTGACGTCATGGTTAAATCTCTTCATTAAAATTCTCATTGGTTTAAAATTTCCTTGACATCAGATAACGTTTCATCTATGTCACATTGTATTGAGACGGTTTTGTCAATCCGACTTCACGACGAATTTACTGCCTACCTTCAAATCTCTGCCTTCGAGAGGCAGCAAATAAGGTGAAATCCAGTATAGAATGTCTGAGAATAGTGTCGACGTTTATTTTATTCATAAAATGAATGAATTTTATTCACACGATTTCTTATATAAAGCCTACAACGTCGGTTTGAGAAGCCATTTTTCATTGATTCAAAACATTAAGACATTGACTATAGAATAGAAGAAAAACAAAGTGAAAAAGGTAAGACAAAACATCCACTTTATAACTAGTTTAAATCGGCAAGGAGAATTTAAATTTTTGGCCCATTTGCCTATAATCTAGGATGCCAAATTCTGAATTTTATGATTTTGTTTGGCGGTTTTTCTGGTTTATCTGGCAAGCTGGTTTTAGTAGGTCATACAGATGGAGACCTATACGAATTATGTAGAAAATTCTATTTTGGCAATCCTAGAGTATTTACCTCAACGCGAGATATCACAATACGCTCTCTTGGCAACATTTCTTCGTCTCCAAAAAAATTCAGAATTTGTCATCTTTGAGGACACGACATCTGTGCCAAATTTTTAAAAATTTCATCAATTAATAGAACTTTTGAATTAATAATTGCAATATTTGTAATTGATCTCTTTTAAATGTTAAGACCAATGCCTTGCTTACAGAAACGTTATTTTTTTTATCATACTACTTCATTGTTGTAAATAAAGTATTATTTATAAATTGGTTTGTGCCTGTCGATAAGGATGTAATATATATATATATATATATATATATATATAATGCAGAAATAACGAATATATATTTCTTCTAAA
The DNA here is from genome assembly GCA_030067965.1 of Latrodectus elegans. Classification (NCBI taxonomy): domain Eukaryota; kingdom Metazoa; phylum Arthropoda; class Arachnida; order Araneae; family Theridiidae; genus Latrodectus; species Latrodectus elegans. Next base: position 88,420,669 of record CM057815.1, read on the forward strand.
ACAAACACTTTATTTGCAGCTCGCTCATTTATAAATGGGTGGCAGAAATTTTCAGCCCAAAGCTTTTACTCAGGCTGAAGTAAAACCTACACAAATTCTATAATATAGAAGCTAAACACAAGCTTTCGGGAATGGAGGCGTCTGACAAATCAATTAATTTTCAACTGCTTATTACTCGGCTGAAGACAATAATTAAACCTCTGAGATAATCCCTTGAGACCAATAGATTCTTGAACATTCCTATAAAATGAGCCTATGTTACCTCGACGCTTGTTGCTCCTATTGACTCGAAACTACAAAGACGTTGACATTTGCTTAGGTGCCAAAAATATCGCAAAACGCCATACTACCACAAACCCATTTATAGCGTAGGCCACATACAAACATCATCTCAGAAGAAAGGACAGGAAAACACAAAGAGAAAGAAACATCCATGTTCGAACCGGGATTCGAACCCGGGAGCAACAGTCTAGGAATCAAGAACTCTAACCACTCTCATCGGTCAGTAAGCGACAGAAATTATCATCGGTAAGCGTATTACAAACAAAACAACTCAACAACCACCCTTCCAAAGAAACAGCATGTTGGGGATATTAAAGAAATCGACCGAACTGAATTGAAAGACTGAACTGAACTACTTGGTTATACAAATGCGACATCATATTTGGTTTCGATCTGAATTCAGGTGAGTTCCTCAGAGCATTGGTATTTTCTTCTTGAACATTTTTCAACAAATCTATGGCAATGAAATATTTATTGTGTTTGTTAGCTAAATATTTGTCCTGAATCGAATAGAAAACAGTTGCAGGAAATCGAACTTATGTCAAGGTTTCTGCTTAACAAAAAAAAGTTTCCTATCGAAATTTTTATCTCAACATTCATAGTTCATTTAAGCCGTGCAATCAATCAACACTGATTTGAATTTTCCGCAAAGTTGTTTGTATAAAGGGTAAAGTTATATTTTCAATTAATTGCAAAAACGTCGAATAAAAATAGTTCACCTCTGATTGTTCAATCTATAAGCCGAAATCATTTGAAAAAAATATTTTACACGTTTTAAATCTACACATTTATGTAACAATTTTGCAATACATATAGAATAAATTTAAGAACTTTATTTTCTAAGTTGTGCGATGTGATGGCGTTTTCATATTACATTTAGTGCCCAAGATAAAAGCCCTTTATTTAAAACATAAAAGCGATGTCTCCTTCACAATCTTCCAATCACAATCAGTGTTGACTCTGGACGGCCAGATGCCGGCTATAAAGAGACTTTTTTAGAAGCCAAAATCTACAGTAATCCACTGGTGACACCTCGATAGACTTGGATAGGATTTATTGAAAGTGGTATTCATTTTTAATTTCAGTAAAATGTAGAAAATTTAAGAAAATACAATGAACTGATAAAAATATATCCCTAGTAACCTAAAAATATTTCTCTCTTTCAAAATCAAAATCACTTTCAGGATCTAAATCACCAGAAAACCTACAAATCGGTGAGCGCTTTCCAGCAGCCATTTCTGATTAGAAAAAGGCTGCAAACGGTGTAATTGAGAGAGTTCAAACAACAAGCATTTCAAATGGCGCCCTTCAGTTGAAAACTCTGTGTTAGTCGTTCCAATGAATCCTCTATTACTGTATCTCTTTCATTTCTCTGGTTAAACGACGCTCCTTGGTAAAGAAGGGAAAACTTATGAACGCAAGATTCACTGGATGAGCAAAGGTTGCTACATTTTAAAGGAAATCGAGGGACGAACAACCAAAGAGTTAAGGACCCATATCTATATGCGAGAAAATTGCTCGCCAAATCCAAAGTTCTTTTGATTTATCTCATCTCGATACAGGGATCTCTAGGGAAATATTTCTGGAAAGTTATAAGAGGGTGACTGTTTTTTTTTTTTTTTTTTTAAATCTGTATAAAGATTTCTTTTTGAGCCAAAGGCAGAGTCGCCAAGTTCTTTTCATCGTTTTTAAATTGCCATTTATGAGTCACCGCCATGATAGAAAAAATATATTGACAATGGATTCTCCCTCTTTTTTATTTCTTAGAGTGTATTTAAATATAATAAATAAATAAGGATATTATATATACATAATATGATAAAATCGCTTTCATTTATAATACGATAATATATATATATTCTTGATTTTTTTTTTTTTTTTTTTTTTTTTTTTTTTTTTTTGAAAATGTTATTTTTAACTATTACGAAAATGTTTTCGGTTTTTCCAATATGCCGCCAGTCCCTGAAATACATTGAAAAAACAATAAATGAAGACTTGATTTAAATATTGGATAATATCCAAATAAAATGAAATTTTTTAATTTTTTACAGATCATTCGTTTTGTTTGTAGTTGAAGTAAACCTCAAATATTTCTTCCTGGTATAAAACTTGCTTTGAACAAAGGATAAGTAAATAGTTTAGCAGATATTACATTAACATTTTTCAAACAGTGCTTTTCCCTTGGAAACTAAGTAGGTTCGCTGGAATCCACTAACCGTGAAAATTGACATATTGCGGTAAGTTTTAATTTTCTAATGTTGAGTTAAAAGAAAAACACCATTGTGTATTGTAAAAATATTTCAATTTACTTCAAGAAATACATTAAAATAACTGTTAAAATTAGCTTTTCCTCAAACAAATCAAACATCTGAGATTTAACGTAAGACCTGAAACGAAAAAGGTAAATATCAGCGAAGATATATATGTTTAAGTAAGTATTTTGGGAATATGTCCACGTATGAAATATTCATACTTGCATACACAACAGAATGTGGGAAAAAAAGAATTTATGAAAGAAAAAAAAATCCGGATGTGTCTCCCAGAGTCCTAAATATTGACCGGAAACCACGAGGTGAGGCGATGCTTCGTGAGCAGAATAAATTTCATTCGCACAGATGTTTTATCTCTGACAGCCAATGAGAAATTTGCATTGGATTAAAGAAGCGCTTGTATAAATGTTATAATATATTAATGAAACAGAGAAGGCAACATATATTAATGAAACCTTTTAATCATTCTGTTAGCAACTATTGTAGTAAGCTTGCTTCCTTTTAGCGGCCAGTAAGTGTTGAGTTCCATTCTCACATGTCTAAAAATCTTTGTGTTGATAAAGGTTAGGTAATTTTAATAATCACTGCCTACTGTATAACCTAAGTGTAGGACTTTGCAGTTTCAAATAATAGGTAATGGATTTGATACCAGCACTGAGGTAGGTATTGGATTCTGAGCCTTCTACTATACGCCTATCAGAGTAAATGCTTGCCAGTTTTCCAAAGTTTCTCCGAGCAACACACAAATGCGGACCACCCTCTGTGAAATTCATCCCGAAAGGCAAAGTGCATTGGATGCTCAAATGCAATGCGGTGGCCCTTTGGCTTTTAAGTGACATGTTATCACACATGAGTCTTAGCCCATCCTGTTCAAGCCTGCGTTTTGTAGAGCAGGAATTTTCCAGTTTGATATCAGCCATTGTTGAATAACGGGAAAAAGATTCTATGTTTTGTGGATGTTGCTAACTGTAATACACTTCACTTTTCAGAACAGTAAGCCACGGTTCGATTCCACCCATTGTTGAATAATGGAGGTTACATTTGTGATTCTACTCCCACAAGAATTGAGAGGGTGCTCGAGAAATTTAAAGAGCTTCTCATTTGCCACTCGCAAATAGAAGCCACTATCTATAAAAATCCTCTAGTAAATTAAAGCATACTGCATACTCAAATGTCACATCATCCCTTAAGGATGCATTTTTGACTGCTTGCTGGACCATCTGTATAGAATTAGATCGGGGGGGGGTCCCCAAACTGTGTTTTGAGTAAATCTGACCAACTAATGAGTTTTGAGCATTTAAATAATTGTACCTTATTTTCTCTGTATGAAGACATTGTCAAGTAGCATTGAAGGACCCGTCAACTAATAGATTAACCGCTCATTTTTGGCATTTGCAAAATAAATGAATAACATATGAATAGCTTATAGTTGAAGAAGAAACTAATTTCTCATGTACATTTTTTCCCATCAGCATAAGATATTTTTCGTGTGCATGCGATGTTCTATAAAACAATGGTAAAGCATTTATCCCATTTATTTACGATTTCTTCTACGAGATGTCATAGGCAGACAGCAAACCTATCTACCGCGTTGCTTATGGATGGTGTTTCACTGGTGTCTGTTTTGTGGATCCCTGGTATATACCAGCCAAACACGAAGCAAGCACGTCATTAGTGATGTCACTTCAAATATTGATCAATGAAAGTTAATTTACAGTTTAACTTGCATTAATGTAATACTTTGATTTAAATATCGGCAGCAAATATTATTGCTGAGGTATGTTTGGAAGAGGTAAAAAAGGGAGAACTAAATTTAAATAACATAAAACTTATTTCAATTGCCCATGCAACTTATTTAAAATAAAGTTACACAATTTCTTTGAAATGAATTTTTAAACTATAAAAAAAAATGAATTAGGAAATCATTTTATAAATTTTTTTTACTACAAATTCTTATGGATTTGCATTATATTAAATGCTCTAATTTAAAAAATAATTACATTTCATTTCAAAGTCTATTTCATAGTATTTAAATAAAAAATAAAAATAAATTTATTTATCTTATTAAAGTTCATGTATTGAATGTATTTATAAAAATAATAAATATTATTTAAATCAGAGTTTCTGCAGTACTTTAATATTGCAGTTTAAGTTAATAACTCTTTTTAGTTAATTTTCATTAAAAAATACTCAAAATATTTTCTAATTTTAAAAAGCAATTTCAATGAGGAAAATTTAAATAAAATGAAAATGGTTTTTAAAAATCTTGCGAAATTTTACTAGAGAATCGTTTTTCGAAATTACAACTAATTATTCAACTAAAATCTTTATACAGTAGATTTTTTTTAAAATTTTTATTAAAATAATTATCATCACACTGGTCTCACAAGCACCTGTTATCTATTGAAAAATATATAAACGAATAAATAAGTGTTTATTATAAAACAAAAAAATTAAAATTCTAAGACATATTGACCAATTAAATTTAACTTGCTTTTAAAATGTTCAGTGTGAAATTCTTCAATTTCTACAGAAAATTTGAATTTCATGTTCTAATACAAACTGCGCGAATCAAGTATATATGCACTTGTCGCTTGTGGATGAAAAAAATTAAACATGCTTGTTTGGCGGAAACCTCTGCCATAATTTGGACATTTAGTGGATGGTTGGTGGATGGCTTGTAGACAGCTGGCAGTCATCCACCGTGTCCGATTTGCGACCTGCCATACATAGATGGAGACGAGGAAAATTATTTATCTTCTGCTTAAGCCAACAATTTTATTTTTCTTGAGACTTAACACAAAACATTCACATTTGGTACTCCACGCCACATACTGAAGAAGTCTGTGAAAAAAGTGAAAAGAAATTAAAGGAGAAAGTAGACAAAATATTATTAAAATACCTATATGTGCAAGAAACGCGGTTAAAAATGGTATGGGTTTGTCAAACTTTGAAAACACTAACACAAAAATATACAATTAAATGCGTTTGTAGGAAAAAATTTAAAATATGTATTTTGGGGGACAAAGAAGCATCTGTTTGGCTAGGATTGCGATAGACTTACAGAAATTAATAACGGGAAATTAAAAAAAAAATAAATAAATCAGAATCTCAGACGTCATTAATATTTGTAATACTGCAATAAATAATTACGCCGGGATGTTTGAGAATTACTATCCATTAAAACAGTATATTCCATACGCGGCACTAAACTAATTAAAGTTTTGAATTATTGTTCAAGACGAGGTCACCACCATGATGGTACTGTCATTTTAAAATAACTACATAACACGATAAGCAGGAGATGAAAGGTGAACAGGTTTCGAACAATTTTTTTATCCTTTAACATTACATGTTATTAGATTTTCTTTTTTAAAAAAAACAAAGGAATTAAAATATTGGAATTGTTCATTTTTGCTAAAATATATATATATATATATATATATATATATATATATATATATATATATATATGTGTGTGTGTGTGTGTGTGTGTGTGTGTGTGTGTGTGTGTGTGTGTGTGTGTGTGTTGTTATACAATTGTTAAGGACGGATCACAAATTGCAATGTAGCACATCATTAAGCGAGACAGGAGGCCTACTAGGATAAAATATAGTTGCCACACTGTTCAGACATTAGAATAAAGAATATTTAATGTTCTAGAAAGTACAAAAGCTGTGAAACATATGAAAGAAAAAAGTTCATTTGATGCTGCTTACAAAAAAATGGAACAATGCATCTAAAAGTCAGCAGACACCTCGATGAAAGGTATCAGTACGGGATATGTCCACCGTGGAGTGTGCTACAACATTCCACACGTCATATCATACTTTGCACAACATTACCCAGCAGCTGTTGAGGCAATATATCCCATTCCTCTGCGAGTGCACGGAGGAGAGTGTTCTTGTTTGTTGGAGGATAATTTCGACCAGCAACTTGCCTCCCCGAAGCATCCCACACATTTTCAATGTGATTTAGATCTGGAGAACGTGTTGGCCATAGGAGGCATTGAATACCTTCTCTGTCTAGACAATCCTGAATAGCGAGTGTTCGATGACGTGTTGCGTTGTCGTCCATAAAAACAAATTTATCCCCGACAGCATCACGGAAAAGACGAACATGAGGAAGTTGAACTTCATTAATGTATCGTTGGTCCGTCATTGTCCCATTCGCAACCACATGTAGGGGTATGCGGCCATTGATCATGACGCCGGCCCACACCATGACACTGCGTGTCGGATATAGGTTCCTTTACTGAATATTTTCAGAACGACAAGCAGTACCGCTCTCGCGCCACATCAGTTGGCGTCTACAATCCGATGACAGACTGAACCTACTCTCATCTGAGAATAGTACGCATGCCCAGTCATGTTCAGTCCAATTGCGATGCTCACGACACCATTGCAAACGGGCAGTACGGTGCTGTTTGGTCAATGGGACACACAGAAGAGGTATGTGGGCGTACAGTCCTCCTCCCCTCAAACGTCTGGCAACAGTTTTTTGGGAAATCTGCTTTCCTGAGGCAGCAAGTAACTGATTTGCCACCTGCTGAGCTGTGCTGCGCCTGTTCCTTTTTGCTGATAGGACGATATATCTGTCTTCTGCAGGCATCATACTTCTAATACGACTTCGCCCGTGTCGCCTACTACACATTCCAATAGTTTTAAATGACTTACACAGCCGTGAAACAACGCTGTGATCGGTGTCGAATACCCTGGCAACATCTGTTATTTTTCGACCTTTTGCGATCTTCCCAATAATTCGGCCACGCATAAAATCATCTAAGTGATGTCGGAAAGACATGTCAAAAATTTCAAGTTCGACTATTAAATCTTTCCTGTAAAACTTTGACTTGAATCAACAACTGTCCACACACGTCAAAGCCTTTAAATATCTTATGACGCTATCACGTGATGAACAGACGTTTAAAAAAAATTTTTGCATACGCATACTTCTTCTTACTATATCCCGCACTTATTCTAATTTTCCACATTTTGCTTCCTTTCCTTTCATTTTGTGGTTGCTATGAATGATAATGTCATCCGTCCTTAGCAGTTGTTCAGCAGTATGTATGTATGTATGTATGTATGTATGTATGTATGTATGTATGTATGTATGTATGTATGTATGTATGTATGTATATATATATATATATGCGCATACATACATACATTAAATATGGATAAAATAAAAGACTGGTTTATATGCGTAAAAAGCTAATTAATACACTTTTATGAAATGCTCTGGAGTAATGGAGTAAATTTTCGTGGTTTTACAAATATAATAAAATTTTAAAAATTATTTCGACAATTTATTCCCCTTCTAAATGCTTTATTTTACTTACTTTCGTTATATTTCAGCATTTTAAAATTAAATTTCATATTCCAATTTTGAAGAAAGATGTAATCTAATTGCGTTAAGAGGCTTCCATTGCGTTTTTTATCCTTTTATTTTATTAAGTATTATTTTATTTAAGTACAAAGAAACTAGAAAAGAAAAGCTTTTTTCTTTCTGATTGGAAAACTAATCCCTTCGCCAATTTCTTAAAAATCGCTTTCTCTCAGCAACTGTGGAAATAAGGGAGAGAACAGTGGGTAAGGGAGGCGCATATCACTTTCCCCGTCGACCGCAGGGAATATACACCTGAATCCTGAAAAACCCAATTTTCGTACCCATTTATGGAAAGTAAATTACGAATATTGCTTCGCCTGCGGTTGGCTTCAGCTCCCCTTTCGGAAATCTGAACTGCGCACGCGAGACTCCAAGGAAAAGATCTTATTTCAATTTATTTCGAAAGGAAAAAATTTCCGTAGTCAATCCTATTTTAAATGTTCATAAATGCTTTAACCATTAGAGCGTTTTCTTTGCTCTTCTTTTCATTTAATTAAAGTGTTATTTATATTTCGCTTTTTATTTTTCTAAATTATGTACCTAAGAAAAACTCAGTGAAACTGTGTTATCTGTATACTCTCTCTATATCACTTTAAAAATTTTTATTAAGAACCATGAAAACTTAAATAACTTTCATATATGCTTGAATTTATCCGTTTATGGTTAAAATTATTTGGTTTTGGTTTTTAAATTTAAAAGTATAAATCGAATAATTTACATATTTACCAAATATTACAAGAAAGGAGAGAGAATTATATAAATTCATTTCATTACAGCCTTCAATGTTAAATAACTATTTTAATATTTAAGTTCATAAATTTTTAATTAATTAGCGCATAATTACAAATAATTATTTTTACAGTTTTAAATATGAGCATAAATTTAATGGTTTCAATTTTTCCGTTTATTTTATACTGTGAATATATCCTATACACATTTTTTTCAGAAATATCATGAATGTTATAAATAAAATATTGTTAACACTATTTTTTTACGCTATTACAGAAAACCTTCATGAATACAAATTCTGTCGAAACGGACTTAAATTTAAATAATAATAACTTTAACGGACTTAATTTTATTAAACGGTATTTACTTCTAAATAGCTGACCTAATTCGGTCAGCTATTTAGAAGTAAATGCATATGTAATATGTATATACATACTGTTTAAATGCATAATGGTGAGATTAAAAGCGGATGAAGATATATGATCCAAGCTATCATAATTTAACTGAGCCGAAACTTATTGAAATAGCATAGCAACCCATGGTACGGATTTTTTTGGGAAACTTCTGATTTTTCATCATTTCTCCCGATTTCCCAGCAATTTATTAAAATCTACTGATTTTCTCTAATTTCAATGAAAAACTTAAAAACTGCCGAAAATTTCCCGGAGAAATGTCTATTGAGTTGGTTTATTGCAGCTGATATATATATATATATATATATATATATATATATATATATATATATATATATATATATATATATATATATATATATATAAACAGTCAACAGGTGGCATACAACAAGAATTTAATTATAGATAAATATTCTCAAAATAAAAAATAATTTTTGAATAATAGTTTTCCAATTCATTTCTAAAAAGCTCTAATTCACAGCAGCGTATGTAAAAAATAAATGGCCGTGAATTATCCGAATTTGAAATGTATTGTGTTCTTATGGACAAAATATTTAATTACTTCTATATTCTTAGAAGTATTTGTCACTGAATTAAATTTATGTTTTTTATGTAATTTTATAAATTTAATATTTATAAATTGCACTAGTGTAGTAAAAATTGCATTATAAAACAAATATTGGGACATAAACGTTGATGTTTATTTTTTACATCTATTATATTATTTTTATTTTTCATTGTTCATTTATGAGGTTTAGGAACATTTTATTAAAATATTAAGATTAACACAAAGTTTGTTTACCATAAATTATTCTTAGAATGTATACTCTAAAGAATAAAATTGTCTTTTTACGATACTACCGTTTTAATCATTCAGTTTCAAGCAAAAATGTCGCTTTTGGTGTCTCCTGATATTTTCCCTCAAAGTCAGTTGTATCTTCTGATTTTTTTTTTCTCCAAGGTTGGAAGATATGAAATAGTAACCTCAGCAGAAAACTATGAAGGGGATAAAGACTGTAACGTTGAAATAGACAACAAAAAATCATAATTTGGCAGTATTAAAAACACCTCTTAAATTTTGAGATAAAGTAAGTTGAAGACGACACTAATGAATCCGTATCTTTATAATTACAAACAATTTAGACGAATTCGTCTCTCAATTAATTGTTCAAGAAATTACAACTGAATGAAGGTGACAAAACACTAGTCCTTTTTTCCAGCCAGGGAGTGTGTCAAGTATGATTGGTAAAAATGAGCCTGGACTATCAAGTGTGGACTATCAATTCTTATCTGATGTTATACTTATCTAATAAAATAGTAAATATTATACTTAATTTTTCCTTCCGAAGTTATATATTTCATTCATTGAATTCAACATACAATTTTTATTGTGTACAACAGTTTTTATTTCTTTGCTTAATTTACATTTTATTTTACTTAAACCGTATTTTCATTAAATTGGATGACCTGGATCATTACGAGCCTGGATTCATGAGGTTCAACTGTGTAATAAGTTGCTGCCATACTTGTAAATATTAAATTATTACAGCATTTTTTAATTGTATTTACAAGAATTCAATGGTTAATGATATGAGAACCATTCTCGTCGAGAGGGACTGTCTAGCCACTGTGGAGCAGCAGTTTCCATTGGATCGGTTGCAATAGAAGTTTGCACGATATATCGCAGATATTCATGTCTGGTTATTGGTAGCTCTATAGTCTCTTTTCCATACCATCACTAATTTGACTACAATCGCAGCGTTTTCCGATGTATAACTGGTCACTATGTGTGTGTTTGTTTTCAACTTTTTGTGTGCTTGGTGAGCTCCAGTGCGATTAGGAGCGAGCAGTGAGTAAGAGAGTGACCACACTTGTTGTTAGAGCTCCCTGGACTGGACACGTTCATCCATGATGCCCAAAGTCCTTCCTCTGCTGTTGTTGTTGCGTCAGCAGGCTTCCCTATATCTAGCCTTGATTTGAACTTTACCAGTTACATCGTAGAAGCCGAGTGAAGTCTTTGTGAATTTGAAGCACAGACCAAGCAGAAAACTACCAGTACTTGGCCTGCTACCCCCAGAGGTATCATTATAAATGGAAGACATTACAGCCACACCCAGTTTTCACATGCTCCAGCCGTCTTTAGCGAACAAAGCGTATCTTCGGTTATATCGAGATTGGAACTCACTACCTGAGAACGACGCCCTAACAAACCAGGATACCGCGCCACTTCTTCACCTGCTGTAGTAAAAATAAAGAGAAGGGTGCCAGCTCAGGTGTTACTTCATCACCTGATAGTAGATCTAAATGACTATGCGCTTCTTGATGAGCAAGTACTCCAAACCTGTTAACCTTACTGTCCAGTCGAGGGCTCGCCTGCACAGCTATATATATATATGGATACTTGATGGGTATGCAATCGCTACTTTTGAAATCCTCGATGAATCACAACTCTTCAGCGTAAAAATAAAAGTTGCCCATAAAATATTTGGCGAAAACTTGTGTTCACCGTTAAATAAATTTATAGGGTTGTTTATTTATAATTATCTGTCTTCGTGTTTTTTTTTTTTTTTTTTTTTTACTTTGCATGCTACTGTATTTTTAATATGCTTTTTCTCTCTGAGTAAAATTTATCTGCACACATAATTTTATCAGTAATTTAACATCAATTTTTAACGAAATAAAATAAAAGTAATAAGAGTTATAACAATAATATTCATGAAAATAAAACTTATCATAATATAAATGTTCAAATCAATATTTTAAAAAATCATTCTCAAAATTTGCTACAAACATTCACTGTCTTACTTAATTGTAAAATAAATTTAGTTTGAATTCTAATAAGAGACTGGATAAGGATTTCAATAAACACCAATTGATATATTTTGCATTACATTTATTCCGGTAATACATAAAGTTTTTATTTGTGCAAAAGCAATCTGTGATTCATTCGCTCTTGTTAACAATATAATGGACTACATACTTTATTTTGAATTCCACATTTTTATCCATATAAATAATAATTGATAATTTTATTTCCTCATTAAAGTGGCGTCTGAATCCAATTCCGGGTGAAATCATTCATTAGAGGAAAATTTTAAGATTTTTGAATGCAATGAATAAAAAATTGTCTATCAAATTGAAACACTTGTTTATTTCATAAATATGAAAATTTAGAATTCTATCAAATTTAGATTTTGGAAAATTGTATAATTTCGTAATCTGAAATGTTAAGCATGTCAGATTATGAAAGCTTTCAATTCTATTTTTCGAATATTTACATTTTCTCTTTACTTTGATGTTCATCTAAATATAACATCGAATCACTTGCTGTAATTCAATCTGCTGTACTTTAAGGGGGGCCGCAGTGATCTGGTTGGTTAGGACGTAAGCTTTCGTTGTTGAACAATAGCGAGTTTGAATCCCTACTTACCAAAGATCCCCCGTGTTTACTAGTGGCCGCTGGGTCATGTTCAATAGGTCGTGGTTTCAATGTCCTCCATGTAAAATAATACCTCTGGGGGTGGCGGACCAAGTAGAGGGGTTCTTTTACTTGATTCCTATATCTACATTTCAAAAATCCACCCATTTTTCAGGCAACGATGGAAAACCCATCGCTTTGACACCTTGCCGAAAAGAAATATTTAAAATGCTTTATTTTTTTACTCAAATTTCATGAGGCTGGCACATTAATCACAACCAAAGATACTAAAGTGTAACACTAATCAAAGATTTAGTTATTTTTCTAATCACTCAAATCCTGGGAAGAGTGTTCTCATAACACAAGTGGCCAATATTTACGTCAAACAGTTCACTTAAAATAAGGTAAGTTTGAGACATTACTTTTTTACTGATTCAGTTTTAACGTTTTAGAGACTACTTAGCTTTTGCTTCGATAACAATTTAAGTTTAAAATATTTCTTTTCATATTATTGGCGTTAATCTCAACTTTGTCGCCAAATTCATGAATCTTCGAGGGTTTTCAAAGCCACCATGGTGAGTCAGTTGTGTGAAACGGCAACTTATCATTACTAGAAGAGATCTATCTACAACGATCCATGTCAAGTTACGTCATATTAATCAGTGGCATCAGTGCACATAAATGTGTGGCGCAATGCCAGGGAAAAAATATATTTGGTGGGCCGCTGCATTCTGGGGGGCAGATTGATCCCTGCTTATGAATTACATAGAGCCACTAAATTTCGTAGGAATGATGGTATACTCATTGGATGCACCATTTTATACGATGACTTCATTATTTCTGCTTATAGGACGAAAAATGAAATAATGCATTCCATCAGCATCCGGAAAATTATAAAATACACTTCTGAACAATAACTAAGGACGGATAACATTATCATCCGTAGCAACCACAAAATGAAAGGAAGCAAAATGTGGAAAATTAAAATAAGTGCAGGATATAGTAAGAAGAAGTATGCGTATGCAATTTTTTTTTCCACGTCTGTTCATCATGTGATAAGATCTTTAAAGGTTTTGACGCGTGTGTACAGTTGTTGTTTCAAGTCAAAGTTTTACAGGAAAGATTTAATAGAAGAACTTGAAATTTTTGGCATGTCTTCCCGACATAACTTAGATGATTTTATGCGTGACCGAATTATTGGGAAGATCGAAGAAGGTCGAAAAATAACAGATGTTGCCAGGGAGTTCGACATAGCTCACAGCGTTGTTTCACGGCTGTGGAAGTCATTTAAAACTACTGGAATGTGCAGTAGGTGTTACGGGGGAGGTCGTGTTAGAAGTATGACGCCTGCAGAAGACAGATATATCGTCCTATCAGCAAAAAGGAACAGGCGCACCACAGCTCAGCAGGTGGCAAATCAGTTACTTGCTGATTCAGGAAAGCAGATCTCCCGAAAAATGTTGCTAGACGTTTGAGGGGAGTAGGATTATACGCCCGCAGACCTGGTGTGTGTGTTCCATTGACCAGACAGCGCCGTACTGCCCATTTGGATTAGTGTCATGAACATCGCAATTGGACTGAACATGACTGGGCATGCGTACTATTCTCAGATGAGAGTGGGTTCAGTCTGTCATTGGATTGTAGACGCCAACTGATCTGGCACGAGAGTGGTACTGCTTATCGTTCCGAAAACATCCAGTAAAGGAACCTATATCCGACACGCAGTGTCATGGTGTGGGCCGGTATTATGATCAATGACCGCACACCTCTACATGTGGTTGCGAATGAGACAATGACGGGCCAACGATACATTAATGAAGTTCTACTTCCTCATGTTCGTCTTTTCCGTGATGCTGTCGGGGATAAATTTGTTTTTATGGACGACAACGCAACATGTCATCGAACACTCGCTATTCAGGATTGTCTAGACAGCGAGGGTATTCAATGCCTCATATGGCCATCACGTTCTCCAGATCTAAATCCCATTGAAAATGTGTGGGATGCTTCGGGGAGGCAAGTTGCTGGTCGAAATTATCCTCCGACAAACAAGAACACTCTCATTCGTGCACTTACTGAGGAATGGGATAAATTGCCTCAACAGCTGCTGGATAATGTTGTGTAAAGTATGATATGACGTGTGGAATGTTGTAGAACACTCCACGGTGGACATATCCCGTACTGAAAACCTTTCTTCAAGGTGCCTGCTGATTTTTGGATGCGTTGTTCCATTTTTCCGTACGCTGCTTCAAATGAACATTTTTTTCTTTCATATGTTTCACAGCTTTTGTATTTTCCAGAACAATAAATATTCTTTATTCTGATGTCTGTACAATGTGGCAACTATATTTTATCCTACTAGGCTTTATGTCTCGCTTAATGTTATGCTACCTTGCAATCTGTGATCCATCCTTAACAACTGTTCACCTGTGTATTATACACACACACATATATATAGTGTGTTTCTAAATTGTTTTTACAAATTGCTCAGTTGAGATTGTTGCGCCCTCTAGAAAATTCCTGGTGCCGTATTAATTTTATCATCGAAAACAACGATTGTGTTTTTAAAGGACAACCTCTACTCTGATTAGCTTTATCAGGAAACCAATAAGAGCAAAATGCTGCTTCTTCTCTGTGGAAATTTGCATACTGAAAATTCGAGATAAATTCTTGATGCGCTTTTACTTTTCCCTTTTCTGTCTCTCAGAGGGGAATACGAACCTATGTCCCTATGTAATTATTGCTTGTATGAATGAGTACTATATCACCCCTTTAAATTTGTAAAATACTAATTTAATTTATAGTTTTTTTCATTCTGTGTGTGTGTATATATTTCAAAAATTTGAATTTAAAAGAATGCAAGCGAGTGATACACAGTTAATTCTTCATGAAAGCCATACTGTTAGCAATTTCGACCCATTTTTTTCATTGTACTTTAAAGATTCTTTTGTGGAAAAGAATATAAAGGTTTCCACCCTATGAAATTCCCGGCCGATAGCATAATATTTCCCTGAATTTACCGTTTCGGAACGTCAGCTGCACCTGTTGTTAAGGGTAAGCTATAAGAAACAGATGCCTGTTTATCCCTTTGTTCTGCCTCTTAACATAAAAAGAGAATACATGCGTCTCCCCCCCCCCTTCAGATCTATGGCACTTGTTTGTTTAACAATCAAAGTCCTGAGCGAATTTGCATTTTAAAGATGAAAACGTGTACAAGATTATATTTGAATCCCAGAAATATAGTCACGTTCACACCCTCACACTATTTCATTTGTTATTCTAATTTCCAAGAAAAGTTTATGAAAAGCTTTTTTATGGAATTTATTTAGAAATGTGTGATTCTGGTGTGAAATTGAATTTTAAATATTTCGTTTAATAACATTTTGAATTTTTTTTCAAAGTAAAAGCTATTTTTATCTCCTTTAAGAATTAATTTTTCTTCCTGGAAAAAAATTGCTTTTACAAAATATGCTCTTGAATTAATATATCACGGGATCAACATTTGATGATAAAAAAATGATTGAAGCAACTAATCTAAGCAAAGACACATATGTATTTAGTATTTATAATCATGTACATACACGTACATAATCAAATCTATTTTGGTACAATTTTTTTGTGCAGTACATGAAAATATCAATCAAATTGGAACATAACTAACAAACTTATGAATGAAAAAGTGAAATGGTTGGATCATCCTTTTAAAAGCAAATACACAAAAAATGTTTTCAGCATTGCCAACTCCATTATACGGTGACCACAGAGACTTTTATACAAAAGCATATGGATTCATAAATTTTTACATTTGTACGTCCCAAAGTGACATATAATTGAAAACTGACATAAACTGATGAAGGAATCTCCATGATACGACGAAAATTAAACATACTCATAAGCACCCGAGACCCAATTTTTTTATTGATAAATAAAATGAAATTACATTACAAACTATTTATATAAATTAAAATAAAAAAAACTGCCTAAATACATAGATAAAAATCGGACGCGTGAATTAAATAAAATATAAATGACGTAGAAACAGCCTGCGAAAGTGAATTATTGCAAAGATTCATCAGCACTACTCTCTGAAGCTTGTTTTGCGCCGTCTTTTTGTACGATTATTATCCCATATCTAAAATTCATAATCATTCTCGAATGGTTGACAAAATTATCAATAGAAAAATGAAATGTTTAAAGATACCACATAAATGTTATGCTTCATATTTAAATTTAGATTGTTGACTTTGCACTCACTTTAAACCATAATATACACTTATTTAATATTCTAAAGTTGCTTATATACTGTGAGACAAACTGTTCGGGAGCTTTTCACGCTTCAAGAAGTGATGACAAGACGTTCTTTTTACTTTTAAAATTGGCATCCTAGCATGGATAAAGAAAGATTAAATTAAGAATCAAAATCTCTCTTCTCTTCTTTTTACATTCACATTGTATAATTTTTTAAAAAAAAATAACGATAACTAGTAATTTTCATTTAATTTTTGAGAAATCATTTTTTTGCTTATAGTAATTTTTCCAAAGTTTTACCGATCGGAAATATACTATCGGAAGAATGGAAGAAGTCAAGATTTGAATATTTAAGCGTTCTGCTCCTCATTCGATTTGCTTTGTGTGGGAGGCTGACTCTTTGTAATGGCTTTCGACCGTTTTACTGACCAGACTAAAGCAGCCTCCCTGACAGATGTGCATGACGAACTCAGAATCACAACAGATATATCCCATTGTTAACCTGTGGCAGGAATCGAACTGAAAACATTATGCTTCGAAGAACGTTGCCGCACCAATGGGCCACAGTAAGTCTTAAGCCATTGCAAAATCAGCTTTCCAAAAGCGTTTTTAAAGACTATGAATCACGATATATTCTTGTTTGAGGACGTACCCTTCTACAGTACGAAGACACTTGACGGAGCAGTGGTGGCCATTACTTCAGTTTGCCTTGACAGTGTAGCACAAAAACAGATAGCGACTGAGCTGCATCCACCGACACACTGAATGCAGGCGTGGCACAATATTATTTTGTTAAGACGAGTCCCCTGTGTGCGTGCAGCATTCTCATGGTTGTATCTGGAGGTTCCGAAGAGAACGCTAGACACCTAATTTCAGTTGTAAAGTTCATTCGATTATTGGTTACCTGATTGTATTCAATTCACAAAGAACTTGCATCAGATTGGATAGCATAAGCAGCCGATGGGTTTGCGACACACCCATCTCTACAACGGATAAGGGGTAATTCGGCTGGCAACAGACACATTTCTGACATCATTCATTTGTCCTATCTTAGAGAACTGCGAACAAGATTCAAAATAAGATTTCAATAAGAGTACGAGCTGAACGTCCTGTCCTGACTCTCTCCGATGCACAAGATTATTGCCCTGCCAGATACGATTTCATGACATCAGTCTGGTTACAGAGACCACCTCTGCAGAACTGCAGTTGATGTAGGATGGCGCACACTTGAAAAACCATCTCAACCATTAAGATATTTGAGGGGCCGTGGTAGCCTAGTGGTTAGGGTATCGGCTTTCCATCCGAAAGGGTGGGGTTCTATTCCCAATGCGGCCAATGACCCACCGAGTATATGCGATATACGTGCTCGTTAAATCTGTGGAATCGAATGTCCTGTGGTCAGTCCTTGAGCAGTTACCATGGGAGCAAAGGTCTGGAGATGCAATGATGCAATGGTCTCCCCCTTCAGACCAATGCCAAAACTAAAAAAAAAAAATAGATCTTCTGGTGCTGCCATCTATCGGAGGATTTGCAGAGCAAAATGGTACTTTCACCTTCATGGTGCTCTGATTAAACGAAAGAGGTCCCCAAATGACTTAAATTCACATACCTAAGGCATAGCAAGCTTGGCTTATCCAAGTGTCATTAGTAACAACAACAACAGATAAGAATCATTTTGAATTCAATGACAGTACGATTATTGTCTGCTTTCCT
The DNA here is from genome assembly GCA_030067965.1 of Latrodectus elegans. NCBI lineage: Eukaryota > Metazoa > Arthropoda > Arachnida > Araneae > Theridiidae > Latrodectus > Latrodectus elegans. The sequence goes on from CM057815.1 coordinate 88,439,130, forward strand.
TTTCTCTGTAGAAATTTTAATTGTTAACAGATGAATTACACAAATATTTAATGAAATGTATGTCTTTCACCCAGAATACATTTATATCGACTTGAATCCATCGAATCATCTGTAATGCGTAAAAGTGTGAATCATGAATTTAAAATCTCAGTTTTGTGATATTCACAATTTCAGATGTCATATCCATGAGAACAGGTTAGATTTTTCAATGCTACTTTACTCATTCAATACAAGCAATTAAAATGGCCAATACTCTTAAAAGTACTTAACTTTTCAAATGCTCTAAAGGGGAGATAGCAAAATTTGACGAAATGAAATTAAATGATGAAATCAATAAAATCATGTTTTTATTAAAATTTTAATGTATTAAAAGATACTTTTTATTTTATGCCATATTTTATGAAATGTTGAGCAATAAAACTTAGATTTCTTCCCACTAGAAGCACTATTAACAGATAACTGTAACCCAATATAAGTAATCAGAAAAAATGTTAAAAAAAAACTAGAAATAAAAGTAACTATCATAAGCTAATTTTCAAGCTTCATGCTCAAATTTTATTTTTCACTTCTTTAAAAGAAAAAACCCATACAACCACACACGTCTATTAGATGCCTTTTTAAGATTCATACAGTCCAAAAGACATCCTGGATACTTTTTGGACATCATAAAGACGTCCATGGTAAGATGTGAACTGAGTGGTCCTCTGTCGACTACAAAAGATCATCGGATTGACATCCACAATGAATGAATTTTGGAGTATTCACATTTTTCAATCTGTAACTTATGCGTCCATGATAGATGTAATTTGGACATTCATAATGGATGTTATCTGGACATATATTAAGGTAGGTTATTAACTGCAATTGTAATTATTTTTGTTTATTGCTTCCATAATCTTAAATTATCGTTTGCATCATAGTCTACACAGTCGTTTATTTCTGCATTAAGAAGTATTTAACGAAGTAAGTTGAAAATAATTGCTTTCCATATATATCGATTCATATTTTAGCATTGGGTTAAACTGAGTATTACAGTCTCAGCTCGCAAAGCGCGAAAAGTCTCCAAATCTGGTGGTTGTTTCCTCGCCAAAAACGATTAGTCGCCAATTGTGTCACCAAATACAGCCTCGGAATGTCTCGCTGCCACACTTACCAGAAATTCTCACCATTTTCATTTTGGATTTTTTTTTTATCGGATGTAAATTGCGGTAATTTAAATCTTGTTTTTGTCATATTTATATTATTTCGGATGTAGCGCGGATTATAAATATTATCTTTTATATTCACATTATTTATTTCGGTATGGATATAGTGCCGAAATTTCTCAATATTATCTTTCATATTCGTTAAAAAACCAACCATGTTTTAGTCTATTTTTACTTTAAAACTTACATTTGTAGCTATTTTAAATTAACGTTAAAAGATACATATCGCTTTTATATATAAAATGTGCTTGATGGCAGAATGTAATAATTTTTTTAGAACATTAAACTTTCCAGTTATTTTTAGGCTGAAAAAATCCAAACATTGGGAATAGGATGAAAATTGCTGAAAGAAAATTTATTATACTGCAAAATAATTTTCTAAAATATAAACCATTTCTATGTCCTTCAGTTCAAAATATTTTGCTCTCCAAAGTTACTTTTATTTATTATTATTTTATCAAACAAAGACTTGTGTATTTATCTCGTGATTTTAACAAGTTAAAGATGAATTATTATTAGGATTTGATTCAAATTTATAAAATTTCTTTTAAAGATAGTCTTAATTCTAAGATTTAATGATTAATTAAAATACTTTTTACTGTTGAATTAAAAAATCTGAGTTTTTTATTTTTTTATTTAATATCAAATTTTAAACTTATAATTCAAGATTTCGCTACTTAGCAAGAAAAAATTATATTACCCAATTATTTTAATGTATGCTGGACTAATATTTCAAATGAAGAGCTATTAAAATGTATGAAAATTAATTTCTATATTTTATAGTTCAATTATTCCCTATACCAGATTTGGAATTTTTACATTCTAGGAGAATCTTCTAGAAGATTTAAATTTTCAATTAGTTGCCTACTAAAGATTCAAAAAACTGAATCTTCATGAAGATTCATGGTAAAAAAAAAAAAATTATTCTAATGTAAAAAGATATTTAAGACTATGTAAAATGATTTAGTATGAATTATTTACATGTTCAGTGATTTAGCATTTTGAATGTTCTGTGAATGTGATTTTCTATAAGAATTTGTGTGTGTTCACTTAATTTGTGAGCATACAATTACTTCCTTAATATTTGCAATGCTGGATATTTTGTATTATTATTTTGTTTAATACTCTTACAAAAACCATCTGATTAATAATATCTTCAAAACAAATTACTTTTTAATTACACTTTATATATCTAAGCAAATAATATAAGAATACTCATATTCAGGAAAATTATGATGAAATTGGTAAAAAATGAAATTAGTAACTAGCTGAAATAATATATTTTCCTTAGTATAGTCCATTTAAACCAACTATATTTATATATAGGAAAAAAAAACTTTGATATATTTCTAAATCTTATTTTATTTATTTATTTTACTATAAGAAATATTTGTTCGAAAATTAAGAACTAAAACTATTAAAAATACATTAGTCTCTAGAAATCACAGGAAAACATTTATTTCTGAAATTCAAACCATTTGCTTGTATGTGTATACCCTGAAAGGAAGTTAAGATGCATGCTCTCAGTAAATTAAAAATAAAATGCATACATAAACTGAACAAGGAACAAAGTTTCTGGAATGAATATTATGTGTATTTCAATTCAAACTTTGTTGATTCATTTAACAAATAATACTCTGATTTAGTTTTAAGCAGAAATATCAATATTCTTCTATTTTTCACTGTACAATCTTAAAGTTATTTTGTAGTAATTCACTTTTCTAGACTTCACAAGTACTTTACAAGCGAAAATAAACTGAATGTAATCTGCGTTTTACACAATAACCTGATTTTTAGTTCCACTAAATATGTCTTCTTTAATGATCTATATAATTTTAATATTATTAAAAAGGATTTACACAATTCATCACAGTAAATATCGTTTATTTATCATCAAATATTGATTGGAAATTCTTTTTTTCCCCCTCTAGTAAGTGTTTCATATGCATTTCTGCTATACATAAAAAATTGTTATGATGAGCTGAGCCTAGTTTCAAATAAATTGAAAAAGTTACTTGTTTTATAAACAGTAAGTTTTTATATTTATAATTTTAAATATTTTTATTATATGTTATGCTTCAATTACTTAGGTTGATAAAGTTGAATTAATTGTATTTTAAGAGATAAAAAAGTACCTCATTTATAAATTCTAAATTTTGTTTATCTTTTAAGTTAGAAAATAAAAAATTTACATACCCGAGGATGAGATTAAATTTAAAATAAGTAAATTATTTAAAATTTAATCTCACCAGAAAAATCATACTTGCTGATTTTATCAAAAATCATACTTGCTGATTTGCAAGTATGATTTTTGATAATTGTTTTAAAATTTATTTTTAGAGGCTTTCCAGAGAACACAAGCAGTCCCATACGAGGTGATTTGTGTAATAGAGAATTGACAGTACTGTGCTAAAGAAAAGTGTTCGAGTGAAAGAATAAAAAAAAAAAAATTCTTTTTTCAAAATGTGATAACTTATAAATGTATAAATAAAATAAACTGTATCTTTCAAAAATTAACCTTTATTGCTTGAGTATGTATTAATTGACATTTATATAAACCCGATTGCACTCATCACACAGTTTATTATTAAATCTTATACTCTTCCTAAAAAAATTTGTTCAGAATAAATTTTCATATTTTTCAAAGAAAAGTTTTGTTTTAAACAACATACAATACAAATTTCAAAAAATTACCTGTAAAATAATATGTATTAAAAAGTACTAGAATGAGAAAATTCTATAATATTTAATATAAGATATAAATAAAAAATAAACTTTCTAATAGACAAAGATTTGAGCCACTTCATAGCAAATAAAGGAAAATCTAACACAACAAATGTATACAAAAATATAATTAATTAAAAACTAAGCCACTTATGGAAAGATTGAGTAGATAATAAGCCTAATCTAAAACACATGGATAAGATGGTTTGTGTGTCGCTCAACGGTCATTTTATGCACACACGAGGGCTATGGATTAAAGTGGATTCCGAACCACTACAAACATCCATGCCCAAGGTGGGATTCGAACCCATGAACTGTTGAACCGAAGGCAAGAGCGCTAACCATTCGGCTGCCAGCTCGGCTACATCCATAAAAACTACCTAGTATAGAGCAGTGCGTATGAATACATCGAAATTTCGTCCATAAATCGTCCAATGCCGACATCTTGTAGACGTATAATGGAGGTAAAATGGGTGGATTCTTAATGTGCCATGGATCTAAACTGGACCAAAATGAGACATCTACTGGATTAGAGTACATCCACTGGACGAAATTGTGTTGTATGGGAAACAGAAAGGGTTATGTCTAAAATCGACCATGAATAAAGTCAAGATATATATACATAATAACTCTTCGTTATATTTTCACATGTTAACTAATTTTTTTTTCAAATATATAAACCATTATAATAATTGTGTGAGATATTCCAAGTTTTAGTTAGAATTCTAAGAAGTAACTACAGGAACAACCATTACCAAATAAGATCAAAGAAATTTGAGCTTCATCGATGACGTCATCTCAAGCAACTCTTCAACCAGTGTTCCAATATTCTGCAGACGTCTGAATGTTTTAAGGGTCTTCTCAGTTCTACACTCTTAGAGAACAGACTTTCTGCAGAAAAGTTGTTCTAGTAACATCATTGGAATGTTTAAATACTTTACAGTATTATAAATTGAATACAGGAGAATTGTCTTCATTAAACAAACAATAACAATTACTTATATCAATAAATATTTTAATAATAATACTAGATATAAAAAGAAAAACATATATGTAAATATAGTCCCTAAGTACTTAGACATTCAGATAATATTAGCAATTCAGACTTTTGTAGTACATCTGATCTGTAGAAGATCACGGATCACTGAATAAAAATAGTGGCACGAGATATCATTGGTACAGCATGAAAATCTTTACCCATATTTGGCTATTTTTGCAATTATTTCATAAAATTCCCCATCAAGCCCTTATAATCATTAAAAAGGGCTGCATATTTGAAAAAATTAATGCATTATTCTATAAACGAAATTACCTATCTATATACATATATGTATTTTAAATACATATTACCGAATAAAACTTACTTTTTATTGGTAATAGTTATTGGATTGCAATCATTTATATTAAAAAATATATATATTTTCGCTTATTCGTTTCATGGGTTTTAAGCAGTATTTGGTTTTTAAAATCATTATAAAAATAATTATAAGAAATAGTTTTTACACAGAAAAAAAAATATATGCATAATACTATGGACGGAAATGATTAATATTTAAAGATTGAATAAAATACTCCAAATTGTTGACTATACTAGAAAAGTTTACGCGCAATTGCTACTTTATTTTATATTGTTTAGTGCCGATGAGAAACGATCAACAAGACATACATCAGCAACTTTCAGACTTCTGAGCCAACGAATATTCATGGCAACTTACAAATATATTTTTGGATAAAAATTCGGCTTATCCAAACGGCATGCAGTTTCTTCTTCTGCAACTTTTGCAGCCAAATGAAGATATCACCTAGAGCTCACCCTAGTTTTGTTGTTGCACCAACACATCTCCCTGTACCAAGCCTAGACTAAAGCTCTACCAGTCAGCTTGGGTCCTCGTCATTTAGAAGTAGGAAGCAGAAGAGCCACAAATAGATCTGATTTTCCACCACCGATTTAAAAGAGGAACCATTAGAGAGTTCCGACTTACTTAAATTACAAATTGCCACCCCTAAAAACTTGAATTAAGAAATGAATGTATTCAAAGTATAGCACTTGACATTTTTCAAGTTTCGGTCCTATTAAATCAATACCACAGCACAAAAGAGATTAAAATACTGAGTTATTAAAGCTATGCAGATTCGTCACTTTGTTCTCAGGTTTTAATGTAGGGGGATTCGGAATCTATTAGCAAAATCTGCCTCTGAAAGATCTGTAATCCAACAAAGCACAGAGGGTAACCACATTTTTTGTTCCTTCTGAATGAAGCAGAAGCAGTTAGAATATGATAAAGAATATTATTCAACAAACTAACATGCAGCCAATCGAAGAGGAAAATTTTTTTATGTAATGTATCCATTTGTTTCTCCAGGCGAAAAGAAGTAGAGGAAATGCAGAATAACTCATAGAACAGGAACAGGTTAAAAAACATTAAAGAGAATGCATGTGAAGTGAGATCAGAAACCACTTTTTACTTATCAAATGATTTTGATTAATTCAATTACAAAGTTCTCTAATTTATTAGATTTGAAAACAGACGTTCTTTTTCACTACTTGTATTCAATGAAAAACTTCTAGTTTACTAATCACAAAATAATGAATAAAGATTCCAACAAATAAAATAAAAAACATAACATGTTTATCAAATTATCACTCATTTAAAGCTCCTAGAAAATTAGAAAAACTTAATTGAATCTAAGTACACAGTAAAACTGCACTCTCTAACAATTAATTTTCGAGTGAATACCAGCTTGTCGTCATTTTTAATGTTTCAGTGCAATTGTTGTGTGAGCATTTTTTAGATGCCAGAATTACACATCTTTGAAAATAGTCAATCGCATTTTGTTCAACAGATTAGGTACCAAATTATCATTTTGCCGATATAAAAGCAAAGAAATCATTATTAGACCTGAATTCTTCTGTTTAAGGAAACACACGAATGAGTTATCAAAACTATGTATTTGGTATATAGTTGTCCCAAAATCGTGTTATTGGGCACAATTTTATTTTCGAAGGAAATTTACAAAAGTACCCAATTATGTTTTGACTGGAAAAGTTTCAAGTACCTATTACGATACATAGCAGAACTTTCAAACATACACATAAGCACATTTAACATTATTAATGTTACTAGAAAAACAAAGTAATAAAAACTATTTAGTTTCAAATAAAATAAAAGGTATAAATTTAATTTTTTTCCTTTTTTTATTTAATAAAAACCAAAAAAGTTCATTTATTTATTCATTAAATAATAATAAAAATAATTAATACCTGTGAGAAGGAACAACTACCGAAACACTTGTTAAAAGATTAAGTGAGCTAGATTTAGATACAATGGTTTCTCGTTTTTACGAACGAATAACTGCTCCCCAACATGAAAGCACAAGCGAAATAATCTGTTTTTTGTGAATTCCTTTTATTTATTTAATAGCTAAGAAACTGGAATCAAACGTTTTTATTAAAAAATCGTTAATTTTTGGAAATATGAATAGATAACTTCAATCAAATGTAATGTGTATGCAAGGAGCATAGTTTGATTAAATTATTGAAAACATATTGAATGAAATAACAGAAAAATATACTTTAAAACTCTAGTTTCGATGCTGAAAAAATAATTACCATTTTCACTCATAAAGCAAAATTATTCTTAATTATGAATAATATTTTACGTACTTTTCTTATATAGTGCATTCTACAAAATTTTTTCTAACAGTACTTTAATTACAGTAGCTTGAAGGGAACGATCACTTCTAATTTTAACATTATTTTTTCTATATATATAAGAGCTACATTTTACCAGTCCCAACCAGTTCGTAAAATCGAGTGTCTACTGCATTATGAAGTATAGAGGATAAGCTGACAGTACTAGCAGCATGAAAAGAAAACAAAAGCGCATAATATAAAATAATTACACTAAACCTTGCGCAATTTATGTGCCATGCCCTATGACATGCTTTTTTAATTTATTGATCCCGCTTAAAATATCTTTTTTATTGACATTACAGCCCAGCGTGCACCTTAGAATGCTGCCCAATATCCCTCCAGATAGCACTGTGCCTAACTTTAATTCTCCAGTAGGAGACTTCTAAGGTCGTTCAAGATATCACCAATCCACTTTTTCCTTGGTCTGCTCCTTAGCATATTTGCACATGGGCTTCTCCAATACAAAGTCTTACCCTCTCGGTCATCAGGTGACCATTCAATGTGCCCAAACCATGAAAATCTCAGTGCTTTAATGAATCTTACGATAATTTATGGTTTATAAGTGCTTCCAATTCATTGTTATAGTTTTGATTCTCTAATTATTTAACTGTAATAGACCAAAAAATTTTCTGAGTATTTACTGTTCAAAAATTAGTAAATTATTTGTCATTTTGAGTTAAAATCATATATACAGTGAAATCAATTTCTTAGCATATATTGCAACACTCGTATAGATCATTTTCTGAATCCACAAAGAAATAATTCTATGAAATCAATTAAATACTACTCGTCAGTTATTTGCAGGGAAGCTGAAATAATTCTGGCAGTTTATTATTGTTATATCTTCTCTGGCTGTATTATTGTTATATCTTCTATGGTATTACAAATGTGTAATACCATAGAAGATATAACAATAATAGAGCTGTATACGAAACTAAAAATCTGCTGAAACCAATGCACACTAATCTAGATATTCTACGTTTAATGGTACAATATTGTAAAAACTTACTTAACAAACTATTTCAAGCAAAAACAATTTTTCTTGATTCGGAATTACTAGTTTTAAAAACTAAAATTTAAGAAAACACATTTTTAGGTGATGCAAGAATGCAAGGTCATCATTTGGGTATTTCATATTTTCTCAAAAGACGAATTTTAAAAAAGGAGATTCTTGCCAATATAACATGATAAAGTAGCAAAAAAATAAAAAATAAAATAAATAAATAAATGAATTTAGATGTTATTTGTTTAAGTATGAAATAGATATTGTAAAATAAACAATCAGACTTAAAGATAGTATTTCTGATTTCAAACTAATCACCAATACAAAAATCTTTATACAAATATGAAATGGGAAAATATTTCAAAAATTTTGCAAAGTTTTATATAAAAGATGTGGTTTGTTAAAAGATTTCATACTGAATAAAATAAAGGTAAATATATCTATTTATATTACAATTATATTATTATTACCTATATTTCTAAAGTGAGCACTGAAAAAGAAATTACAAAAAATGTTCACCTTTCTAACGTAATTAATGTATTTAAAAAAAAAAAAAAAAAAAAAAAAAAAAATTTACATTCAGAATTGACACCACATAATAAACAGCCTAATGGTTTAAAACTGTAGGAAGACATCTTAATATCCATCATGTTCCCATAACATAAACTAAAAAATTATCAATTCTGTCAACCAGCATTAACTTTTTCGGTAACAGAATCAAACTTAGAATTACAGACATATTTCTGCAAAAAAAAAAAAAAAAAAAATTAATGCATGAAGCTCTTTCTAAGGAATAAAATTTTTACAATACAATTTAACTAGCTTCATTTCAAAAATGAAGTTTTTGATCTAGCAAATTGTTAATTACATATAACAGCTGAAAGGTCTCTGCTCGCTGTCTGTGATAAAACTGATTTGGAAGTCATGAAAAATTCATGATTTACTCCCAATTCAGATGTGGATACTTATAGTATTCAAAAAATTGCTTTAATTTTTGGTACATGGAGTTTCAGTAAAAATACCCTTTAAGACATATTAGACAGCATTGTAAGCCGCTGCTCGAATTCCAAAGCGGTCCAAGATGAAAGCTTAAAGAACAGGTATTTTCTCAGTTGAAGCAAAATATTAACATTGTCTTAACACGTGGTGTGATAAAAAAGGCACAGTTATATACCACTGGAGTCATAAATGCATGAGAAAAGCAAAACTTCTAGTTTTGGAAAGTCATGGCAAACTGTTCGCATATCAAGCTAATTTACGGAGTAGAATAGATTTGAAACAATTCTATTTTTCCGCAAAAATATAAGCTATGAATATATACTTTAAATTCTATTATACATTAATTACACATTATCCTAATTGCTTTAATGTAAATAAAAATTTCAAATATTATGTATAAATTTTTAATTATTAAAAGAAAAATCACAGAATATAAATCTTCTTTCAATTTGGTTAATAAAAAAATTATATTATTATGTTAGTTGCTTTAAGATAATTTTCTGTAGGTTAATTTTTTAAATTTTAACCACGTTTCATGTAGGTTAATTATACCAGGACCTACAGTTTAAGGAGGAATCCGATTGAATACAAACATCCAGTTCCAAGGTGAAATTTGAAACCATGAACTGTTAAATCAAAGGCCAGAACGCTGACAGCTTGGCTCCAGTTAACCTGCATCCAGTAATATCCAAGACAATATTTATATGAAATTTTGGAATGAATGTTTAACGATCAGGAAATATAAGGTTTTTTCTAAATTATATTTATAGGCTAGGAGCATTAATGGAAGTTTCAATGTATTCTTTATATATTCATTTAACTAAAACTTTTCAGTTGATGCAATACTCAAGCAAGGTGGACAGAATCAAGAAAGTATGATCTTTGATAAAAATTCCAATTTTTTTCTCCATACATTGTATTTTTGTGTAAAAATCCATATTTTTGTTTATTAGTATATTCTACAGTACTTGGTCTGAAAAAGAATCTGATAAGAAAAACAAGGTGATCTAATGGTTTGATGCTTTTGTAAAGCTTATGCTACTTTTAACTGTAGGCTCTGGTCTAATTAAGAAACTAATTAGACCAGAGCCTAGAGTTAAAAGTAGATTCCTGACCACAACAAGCAAGCACAAACTAAGACTAGAACCTTTGAGCTGTTAAACCAAATGCTACAGCAGTTATTCAGCTGCCAACTTGAAGCTAGTTTTTTGAAAGGAGTACCTTTTAATTACTTATTTTCTTTTAGGATGGCAAAACACATCTTACTAAATTATCCAACAAATCCACAATTAGATTTAGCTTTCAATCACAGCTGTGAGGGTAGAAGTATTCTTTTATTCAGTTTGAAAGAATTATGATGCAATAACTAGAACAACTATTTTATTTCATTTATATTTGTAGTGGCGGATATTTCAACTTCCAAGGTAACACAGGTTGATTATCATACATGCAATTGATGCAAATTAACAGCCACAACTAAAAAAAAAAAAAAAAAAAAGCTATTATAATGTATTTTTTTAATACATGTTATAATATTCTTTACATTATTGTGTAAAATTTTCAATAATTTTTTGTACCAATTAAACCAGATATTGCAGATTCAAAATACAATTCAGAACTTTGAAGAGAAATTTTGTATTATTGTAATAAATGAAAATGATGCATATTTAAGAATTTAAATTTAAAATGGTTTGTGAATTCTTTTAATAATAATCGTAAAAGGTGCACAAAAATCAGATAAAAAAATATTTTAAGCTTTCAAACACAACAGAATTGGACCATAACAATACATACTTACAAAACAATTAGAAAAAGAATTTAGTTTTCAGAAAATTTATAAAAGAGAAGGGCTTATATTTTAGAAAATTAAACACAGAATACAAGCCTTGTGGGATAAATTATCAATTTACTGATAATTTAACAATTTTTTCATCACAAATTCGTTGATAAATACATTATTTGCTCAAAAGTTATTTATTAACATCCACTTTAAACTAAGAAATCCACCTTAAGCTAAGCAAATGATAGTAATTTTTTAGATGATATAAAGTTTTGACTGTCAGAAAATACATTTTTACTTTGTAAAATTTTGTGCTGGGGAAGAGGTTATTCTATAATTTTAGTAAAATACTGATAGTAAAATGCAATGTAGGATTTTTAAAAAATGTCAGTAAATAGCATACTTAATAAATATCACATAAAAAGATGAATAAAAAAAGAAACTTAAAAGATAACCTACTAAAAAGATTTAATCAATTAAATCAATACAAATTTTGAGACAATATTAAAAATAATTAATTTAACACAAAATTAAGAATTTAAAGATTTAAAAAATACTTATCCTTAAGAATTGAAAAAACTTGGGAAATGTAGGTCATGATTGAAATGCAAAATAGTCTTCTGTGTCTAGAATTAGCTGGATTATTTAGATACAACAAATGAAGTGAACAGAATGGAAAAAATATGTCCAGAAGTAAGAATAACATAAAAAATTAAAATTTCTTATTACACAGGTCACACAAAAAGAGAAATGTTGGTAATATAGAAAATTTGCCCTTTTTATTTTGCAACAAAGAGAAAATTTGTCATTTCTCTTATTTGTTATTTACTTTATACATCCTATTACTGTGCACCAAATTTAATGAATAAAAACTATAAAATACAAATTCATGAGGTTGCATTTGAATTTCAATTCAAAATTCTTTATTTGCAATTCATTTTAGAGAATTATATTACTGCACATAAAAACATAAGTGAAAAATATTGAATTCAAATGGTTTTAAAACTTATTACAAAAACATTCATGAAACAATTTAGAACCTTAATAAACAGCACTTAAAAATATAATAAAAACAATTTGAATAATAGTGTTTAATCAAGTTCTATTTCTAAAACTTCTAAAAACGCATAAATAGCATTATCACTTAAGAGAAGAAGAATCCGACAGCTTATTTTTTAAAGCTTACACATTGAAATATAGACTCCAATATTTCATTTCAAATTATTTATTAGTACATAATAACTTAATGCATACACAAATTATTTCAAATCAGATTTATAAAACAATAATTATATAATGAAATTATATAAAATTCAAGTAAAAATAATGTACACAGGGAATAAATATGTATCAACAAAAACTGTCTAATTCATAAGTTAGCTGAAATACAGATATTGTTCCATAAATTATTAAGAATTTTTCTCAGATCTTGATAAAATAGATTGTCATATGTGACTATTACCTAGCATACATTTGTGCTATTTTCCCAATCTCTGCCTGTTTTGTTTCATAACAATTTCCACCAAAACAAAAGATGCAATTATTTTTTTTATTGAAGTGTCATTTTAAATCTATAGATTTCAATGGATTAAATTCTCTCTCAATGCATAAATTTCAATCCATTGGGATTGAAATCTATATATTGAGAGAGATGTCATTTTTTAAAAATTAACTGATTAATAATCATCTTTAACTGATTAATAAAAATTAACTGATTAATAATTATTATTAATAATCATTTACTATCATTGACCTGAAAGATAATTGGTAACAAAATTTTGTAAAAAGTACACCTAATCAAATGTTATAAATCATCATAAAAATGCAATATTATTTCTTAAGTTTGTGATTTTGAAATTTATAATAAAGGTTTATAATCCTTTTGAAAGTATGACTAGTCTTCTAAGGAGGGATTAAGCACAAAAATAAAGAGCCAATGACATTGTATCAAAAGCCAATATTCTAACTGAAGTCAAGCACATGCAACCACCATCTGGCTTAAGTGGTTCATAGAGGGCATCTTTCAGATCCACTTCAACAACTAGAAGCAATAAGTCAAGGAAAAACAAAAAATACAAATCATGCTCTTGTACAAAAGAATAAAGAATAAAATAAAAAACTTAAAATTAATATAATAACAAAAAAATATCAAGTGAATAGTGGCATATATAAAAGAAAGTATCAGAAAAAATAATAGGGTTTTAGAAGTGAAGAAAAAAAATTATGCAAAAGTTTTGTGTAAAGGATACTATCCTCTTTTGTTCTTTCAGGTGTTTCCATCCCAGGTAAAGCAGCTGCTACACGTCTAAAAAACTGAAAATTCATAAAGGAAAAACAAGTTATCACAAAAATATTACCTATGAAATTGAATATTTTTTTGTTAATATTACATTTATATTCATATTATATTTATATACATATTATATTTTAGAAATGTATAGCAATAATTTTTTTAAAATTAAGTTTCACTTTTAGCAAAACTACTTGAATCTAAGAATTGCATCTTTTAAGATTTGATAATTTTGTATTTAGTAAGATTAAAGTGGTACAAAAATTATTGATTATTTAATTAACTAATTTAAGTCTTTTTATATATTTACATACTTAAATGAAATGATGCATTTCATAACTAAAAATGATACTGGAACTTGCAATATATTCAGCCAAATGCCAGAGTGATAACGATTTGGCTGCCACATGTTTCCAATTATCAGCTGAAATGGTATCATTAATTTAAAAACAAATCCCAACTTACAGCATATTTGTTCTGATGTTTGCTGCTGTTTTAGTGATTTTGTATCATATTAACATTCATGTTGTCACAGAAATAAAAGTTTTTTCCAGTAAATTAAATTTTTGATGATGTAATTTCAATGCTTCTACTGAATAATACTGATTGCTCTGCTTTTTTTTTTTTTTTTTAATTTTCTTTACTCTTATTTTAACAGTCACAGAGCTTCAGTTGAAAAAATAAGACAACAAGAGCTTATGTAAAAATCATGTACTTTAATTTAATCAATGAACAAACAAATTTAATTATTTTTGTTTTCTTTTCCATATGCCATAGTTAAACAGAAAGATTAAAAAATATTTCATTCAAGGAAAATGTGTAATGAACTGAAATTTTAAGATTGAAAAAACTTGGAGTGAGTGTCAAAATTCAGTATTGTAAGATTGAAAAACATAAAAATTGGATTAAAATTCCATATATCCAAGGAATATTCCATAACTATCACTAAAATTCTACTAGGAAACAGAACAATTTTTTAATTCAAATTTCATCTACGGAACTGGCTTAAGGTAAGTATCTCAATCACTTTATTTAAACAGATCCCAGGAAGTATTCAATAAACTTTTTAGATGCAAGGAAATACATGCGAAGAATTAGAAGAGTATTAATTATGGTCTAAGGGAACAGGGTGAAGTCTAATTTAAGTAATACTATGGGGAAATACATAATGCCATATAAATTTCTTGGGGTCCATAGGCATAATAATCATGGCTAAAATACATAATACTAAATTTTGCATTACTGTATACATCTTTGAACCACACTATAGATTTATTTTAGCTAGAATGCAAGACATAATTAAATGTTTGAAAAGCACAAAACAATATTTTTTGAATGTCTAGCTAGCATTACTTGACATTGAAAAAAACAAAATTTTTGTATACCAATTGAAATTTCTTTTTCTTGTGTTTTCTCAATAAAAATTTATATTTGGATCAATAAAGAGAGTTTCACTAACTATAAAAAGTTGTGTGAATGTGTTCATATTTCAAAAAAAGTCTTGAAATTCTTTGAATGTTAATTTAATCATATTAAATTTTTCCAATAGCTATTAACATTTCCATGAGCGTGTTGAGTAAATTTCAAAACCTATTATTTTTAATTAAATATAGTTATATTTATAGACACATTTTTCATTAATATTTTTAAAAGATTATAGAAATAAATGCATATAAAAATGAATATTTTTAATTTAATTAGATTAAAAATTAATGATTTACAAAAAACTTTAAAGAACATACACAGCAACAGCAAAAGCAAATTCATTTAATTTAAGCAAAATAATGACAAAAACTAAATAAATGTGATATATCACATACAGAAATTTCAATTTTAATGATTTAATTTTTACTGCAAAATAAAAAAGTTATACCTTTTTTCTGATTAGTTTCATACTTTTTCTAAACTACTCAATTATTTTGGATCTATTTCTAAAATCTTACCTGTTTATTTAGTTTTACACTTTTGCATTTCAGATATTGAGCAAAATACTCACTTTAAAACACATTATTAACACAAATGTATAGATTTTTGCATTCTCAAAATTCTGAAACCACACATAACTTTGCCACTAATGTTAATTAATCAGTTCTTTCAGCTTCAACATTCTCTATACGTTCTTAAAGCTCATATATATGATCTTTGATAGAGGTTTCTCTCCATTCATGAGATTCTATTAACTATGTGAGAAGTTTCTATTTATTTTTATTAAGCAGACATTTGCATTATTTGTCCTTTTCTATGTATGATTTTGTAAAATCTTTATCATCTTATTGTATACAAAAAAAACCTGCACTCAATAGAAGCAAAATGTTAAAAGTAATTACCATCTTTATAAGACCCAAAAAGAAAAGTGTGAAATAAAATTAAATTATTTACTTTGCAAAAATGAGGATCCTTTTGTTTATTGGATAATAAATTAAAGAAAATCTCTTAATGAGTATCAAAGTACTTTACAATGTTTGAAATCCTTTAAATAGTTTCCATGATTATAACAGTTGTGAAGTCATGGAATTGTATTAAAAATATGCATTCTGATTTGTTAACTTTAAATGCATTGAATTTTACACATTTAATGAATTGGGCACTTGATTTAGCTACAAGATATAAAAAAATATATGCAAAAGACGAATTGGCGGTAGTTATTTTGGCATTAAAATACAAAGAAGGATATCAACTCATGCACTCTAAAATAATGACACCCTTAAGAATTTTTTTCTAATATAAATAATCTTTGTTGTCAGAAATTAAAAAAGTTTGAACAAACTCTAAAAACATAAAATTTAACACAAATTTGAAATTAAAAATTAAAATTGTTAATGAATTAATTATTTATTTTGTTAAAATACATTTAAAAACATTAAAAATTATTGAAGAAAATTAATTTATGTCCTAAAATTAAAGTAAATTAATTCAAATTTCAATTTTTTAATAATTTAAATTGTTTGATAAAGAACAGCTTTTCTTTTATCTCAGTTTATACTACCAAATTGTAAACAATGTTTAAGCACTGATGCTCTATAGAAATTAAATCTAGAATCAGTAAGAGAAGCTCTTAAATGAAACATGATTAAACTGAAAAACATAAAATAAATTGAATTAATAAAGTCAATAAAATAGAACAATGAAATCTTAAATTTTTTAATATATACATATTCTTAATTCAAAATGATTTCAGACTTTGAGTCCATTAATGATTAATTTATCATTCTAGTAAATTTAGAACCATTTAATGAATCATTCACAATTCACTATATACTTCCAGTAAAAATATAGTTGAAAGTTCCTGTAAAAATATAGCAGAAAAAACATTTTACATCAAACTAAAATTTCATGTTTTTGAATTAGTATTTTATGATCTTTTAATACATGTTGTCTAAAAAAGAAAATGTTTTTAAGGCTTCTTTTTTCAAATTTACTTTTTATGTAAATTTTTGCTATAGCATTTACTTTGATCAATATGGAGAGTTTAGAAGTATTTTATCACCAATTTACTATTTTTGACAATCCTTTCAAAATATTCATACAAGATAAATGCCATTATTTTTATATATCTATTTAAAAATAAATTAGAGTTTACATGAGAAGTATATACTTAAAATTATACTAAAAATTACTTTAGTTACTTCCATTTCTTTTTTTTCTTTTTCATAAGTTATTCAAAAGAATAGAATTAGCAAATTGAATAGTACAATTCCTATTCTTAAGAACAGGAAAATCATTAACATAATATTCGAAGCAAATAGTAATTTTTATAAGGTAGCTGTCTTAATCATTGATGAGATTTTGTTAAGCTTATAAACATATGTTGTACTATGTATGTATACAAAAAGTATAAACACAAAAGCAAAATTTGTTTTCTGTAATAATTACTTAATTTTTAAATAGATACATATGTATTCCACAGTGAAAACAAAATTTCGACACTAGAGTGAAAATAATATTTTATAAATTTTAATAGGCTAATTATATAACATAATGAAATTAACTTTCATATATTTCTATAATAATTAGAATCTCAGTAATTTTACATCTAACAAGGAACCAGTCTTTAGCTGCCAACTTACAATTGATGCTTTGTTGAATAGGGGACAAAATGTTGTCTTGCAATGGATCCTGAATTACTGTAGAATCACAGGAAATGAAATTGCAAATACCCTGACAAGAATGGCTCCAACCTCCATCCACCTGTTTTCTATTACAGTGTTAAAAGAATCATTGATGCTAGATTTAAAATGTATCTTAGAGGAACTTTTAGGGATTAGGTGGAGGGAAGGAAATGAAGTGATTTGTTGGAAAATTCCATCCCTCATGACAGGTCCAGAGCAATTGGTGTCAGCAACTTTAGAATTAAAAGAGGACATGAATACCTTTTGAAACATTTACACAAATTTGATTTGGTAGATACGCTGATTTGCCCACTATGCAGGGCCTTTGACATGTTTAGAGACCACTTGATCACTTGTCTTAGTGACATAGCAGGGAACTCTGCTAAAAAAATTTCTCATTTTGTTTGTCTGTCAGACTTTTGTTGGGATATCCGTCTCTGACTAATGGCAGTCATGCAAAAGTCTGGCATAGGAAAAAAAAAAGTAATTTTACCCTTTTACAAAGGAGAATACAGAAATGCACAACATTAAAAGCATACTTATTTTACAAATAAAAAGATTAATGTAATTAATAGTTTAATAGTTTTATTTTAAAACATTTTATTTTTTAGATTTGAATAAGTTTTACAGGGGTACATTAATCTTCAAAAAGCCATTTTATTAAATTTTTAGATAATATATATATATTTATATATAAAAAAAATGCAAGAAATATTAGGTAAACCATAATAAATTACTTTCATATTTATAAAATATTAATAGATATGCTAACAATTATAGTGAATTACCTGTTTTACATTGTATCCTGATTTAGCACTAATTTCTATAAACATTTAATTCTTTAGCTTTTCTTTCTCCTTCTTCTGTGGTCACTTGCCTGGAAAGAGAATTAAGAATTCAATAATTTGAAGTTCTATTTAAGATGCTCTAGTTCCATCAGGTACTTAGATCATAATTAAAATTCATTCACTTAATATTTATATGATAATCCATTCATTTATCATTACATTTTTTACACAATTTTTGTGATTATTATCTATTTCTAAAAATAATGAACTATGTTGTATGTAAACCTTTTTAAGCTTAAATAAACAGTTTTTCTATATGTGCAAAATAATTAAAAAAAAATTCATTAAAAATATTTCTAAATGTATAACAAAAAAAAAATTACTATGAAATAGGAATCCAAAATCTTTAATACAAAAATCAACATTTTTACAGTGGTATTCATTTTTTCACCATTTAATCCACTTTTATGCTTTTTTATTATGTATATTTCTCACTGGAAAAACAATTATACAAAATAGTTTTTAAAATAGTATTCAAATTTTGATTGAATTCAGGTTTAACAAAATATTATTCCACCACAATTTTATTATTTTTTAGTAAATATCTATATACTTAGGATTGGGATATTTTAACACATTGATCACATACTAAAACATCCAAGAAAATAATAGGACATAACTTGATATTTTAATAACTTTTAAAAAACAAAATTTCATTACTGATTAGCTTTTTTATTAGATTGTTCTATGAGGTCATTAACAAACATTAAATAAAATTGTAACTAGCAGTTTAAGATAGATTCAGACGAATGAATGAATGAAATTCATAAACTGCAAATAAAAGACCACAACATTGCTCATTTAGCCAGCAGTTCTGCAAAAATAATGTTAGATTTTGTTTTGGAGCTATATCCAAGTTTGTGAAGTATGAAATGCCTTTATTTGTTCACTTTAACTTTAAATTTAACTAAGCATAAATTCTTGGGAAAAAAAAATCAATGAAATACATAAATAATAACTTTTTTCATTTCTGTCAACATTAACAAGAAGTGTGTACTATGCCATTAACAACTTATACATATCAACTAAACCAACAACTAAGCTTATACATATTTACTTGAATGGCACACAAGATATTGAGGAACTATATTTATAATAGTATCAGCTTCTAGTTCTTAATTTTATATATTAAGGGTAAATAAGTCCAATGAAGGTAAATATTAGACTATGTCACTTAAAATAAACCAAATTTTCAAACTTATATTCAAAACTCATTTTTGTAGTTCAAAACATTTCCATTTTAAATAAATAATAACCATTATTATATTACTAAATTTTTAATATTAGTATATAAAAATATACTTAAAAATTCCTATTTATATTTTGACAAACTTGAGTAACATTGTCAAATTAAAATGAATATTTATATATAAAAATATGATGTGCCCTTCTATTCTTTAAAATGAAAGTGTTTCCTTTGTTAATTTGTTTCTATATTTAATTGAATACATTTCAGATTTTCTATTTTTCTTAAAAATATTCTAAGTATATAATAGTCCAACATAAAAAAAAAAAAAGAATACATATTGTAATAATACATTATTTGTATCGATTTCAAAGAATAAAATTGCATGAATTTTCCAGAAAAATTTATGTGTTCATGTTAAATAATTTCTTATTTTTCAGACTTTTCACAGCTAAACATCATACAATTATGTATATGAGTATTTTTCAATTTTATTTGTAAATTAAAAAAAAAAAAAGAAAGAAAAAAAAAGAAAAGTTAATGAGAATATTTTTATTTAAGTTAGAATTATATTTAATAATTATTTTAAAAGCTTCCAATGAATTCACATATCTAAAAAATTTTATTTAAATAATGAACATACTTTATATTACTGTTTTATGCATAATATAAAATAATGAAGAATTTTAGAGTTTTCAAACATCTTCATTAGTTTCTTATATATTCATTTATTAAGTATTTCAAGGTATGTATATCAATCTCTTTCAAATAAATATACTTATTCAAAACAAAACAATTACCAACTATCAGATAAAGTTCCACCCCCCCCAGGACTCTTTCCCAATCATCATTTAATAAAAGCAATTCTAAATATTCCTTCTGTTTACTTTCAAATTCTTTTAAACAATGCAATTTCCAAATTATTATTTAAGACTTTTCTACTTCTTTATTCCTTCAATAAATTTTCAGATTCTTTAATTATTTAAATATTGCTGTATTGCTATTATTATTGCTGTTAGAAAATGCTAACTCACCACCTCTAAACTTTTCATTTTCAATTCATTATTAATATGAGTAATATCTATTGCTTCTCTAAAGCATCACAGCAAAAAATAGGTTTGATTTTGCAATTAATATTAATTTACCAGTACTTTTAGTTTCAATAGTATACTCTAGTGTAAATTTTTCAAATTCATTTATCTTCCAAGCACTTCTCAGTTCATCAGTTTCTTCAACAAGTGCTTTTTTTTTTTTGTTATCAGCCTTTTTTCTTTCTTTTTTTCTTTTATTTTATTTATTTATTTATTTTATTTATTACTTAAATATAATTTATATTTTTGCCAGGCACGAGCAGCAAAACTTAAGTCTTCACTTAATATTATTACTTTGTTGACACCTCCTGTGTTTCAGATGTGATCATCAATAATACACTTAGTTATATATAATTCATTATTTAAATTTCTCTCCTACGATCAAATTTTTGTTCACAGAAAACCGAAGTTCAACAGATGTTTGACTACGAAAGAGTAGTAAAAATAAAAAGTATTATATTTTCAAATGTATCAAATTTCTCATCAATACAGTCTTAAAATCAAACAGTTGATTGTAATTATTTAAACTCTTCCACAAAATTATTACTTTTTTTTGGAATGACACAAAAGCCAACTCTTTTATAGCTTTTCTAGAATGCATTGGTCACTGCAAAGACACTTTCCACCTGGCATATTAAATATTTTATTTTAGACTTTATTTCATTGATAAATAAATTCCCCATTAATTCAGTGAAATTATACGTAATTTCCACCAAGGAAGATATAAAAAGTATATCTTACATTTAAATATTAATATTCAGTTCATTTTATACAGTTATTAGTAGTTTTACAGTATAAAAAAAACAGAGACAACAGAAAAAGAATGAATTAAAATTATCTGATGGCACCACATGATCTTATTGACTTCACTTCACACAATAAATTTAAATACTACATCCGATCCTGATTGAAAAGGATCATCATGAAGTTATTGCGACAGAACAGGATCCTTATTTCAGTCAACAGGTATAAATACAAACATCTAACATCAGGATTATTCCGCCATCTAGTGGTTACATAAAGGGCTGGTATTCAATTAGGTTTTTGGAGAATTTTATTAAAAATATTAAAATATTACAAATAAAAACTAAAAAAGTTATAATTTTTTAACAAAAAATAAATGCCTAAAGGTAAGCAAAAATTCCAGGAATAAATCACCATTTTCAAGAAGGTGAGTCAAAATTCCAGGAATTTCAAGGGCCTTTAAAAAAATTTCAAGTTCCAGGAGCTTTACATCTCTATCAATTCACAAGTTAAAAAACAGGAACAGCAAACAATTTATAATAATAGAATTATCAATAATTCAATTCATTTGACTTGCGGTTACAACACTGGATAAGTATTACACTATTCCTTGTTTTTCAAAGAAACATAACTCTCCTCATATCTATTTTCAGGAGTTGTACAAACACTGTTAATAGCAATAATGATAACTGTTAACATATGTAGCACCTCAGGATATCTTCATAGCAGTAACAGATTGAATGAAAAAAAATGAAAAAACATATTACAATCAATATTTTCATAAATATGTTCACAAAACTATTTATGTATTACAAATCAAAACAGTTTTTTTTTTTTTTTTTTGCTAGTTTAAATTTAACATTGACATTATTTTTAAGTACAAAAAAGTGGTTTCAGTTGAAATTTCAAATGAACAAAGTGTTTATTTGAAATTCCAGAAAAATATTGCTTCACAAATAAGTATTTCATACTATATTCCTTAAATATTAGTTTTACTAATTCATAGCAACAAAGTTCTTAAGCACAACAATATTTAGGCATTAATAAATGTGCAACATTTTGTAAAATTATATGAAATTCTTGCATAATATTACAACCTTTAGAAAACGAATTGATAAAAATTTGAATTTGTTTAACAGGGTCTTAGATTTAATTTATAGAAATATTTTTAAATACTTGCTTTTAAGATTAAAGGTAATATCTTATTTTTATAATATTGTTTGAAATTATAAATTTCTTCTTTAAGTTTCTAAACTGTAAATATAATTTACGTTAGTTAACTAAACCTAGATTATAATTTAAAGTTCCACATTAGTTACTAATTTGTTATTACTTTACCAAATTTTAGACAAATTTGTTGAACAATCTTTAAATTTTCTTTTTATCAAAATTTCTACATTCTAATATCTTTTAAGAAGATCAACATCTGCTTTGCTTTCTGTATGTGGGCTAAATTATTTAAAGAACTTTTTTTAGAAAATTAAGCACTGGGAAAAGATTCATTACATACACTTTATTTTACTTATGTTTCAATGCAACAATATAGTTGTTTCTTGTTTCTATCAAAAAATAAAAATTTATTTTCAGAGTAAGTTTACTGTGCAACTAGTTTTTAAATGAAAAGCAAACACATAGCTTTCGGGGAAAAATTACAATTTGGTAAAAAATAACATTATCTACTGTTAATTTAGATTTGTTCACTACTGTTTCACACTACAAAATAAAGCCTTAAGAGAAAGTCTGCTAGAGCAAATTCCTATGAAATGTTGAACACTTAAAAATTATTTTACTTATGAAATATTGATTTCGACTTTCCTTTTATTACCAAACCAAAACATTTTCAATCAGCAGCATAGTAAGAGAAGTTGGTTGGCTTGTCACTCTAAGGGCATTTTATGCACACTAGGATTTATTAGACTGGGATCAATATTTAAGGAGATTTCGAATACAAACAACATCTAAGCCCAAGGAGAAATTCATACTAAAAAATAGTTTAACCATAGGATAAAGAGCTAGTTGTTTGGCTGCCAGCTCGGCATAATAGAAAAAGCATATGCAATAAGCAAAAATAAACAGTAAACATAGTTTAAAATTTAACTACATAGGAATGTAGGAAGAAGATAAATATTTTTTCATTTCCAGTGATTAAACGTATATTAATATTTTAAAAGCAGGTAAAAAACTGACACTTTCTTGAAGTGAGAAGAATTCCAGAGAGAAGTGTCAGATTGTTTAAATTAAATATAAGTAAATTTATATTGTTCAAATTAGCACTAATTATGCTTTTAACTAATTCAAATCTAAAAATACTTACAATATTTAATATAAATTTAATTAATAATGCAAATTCCAGATATAAAAATGCATATTACCTGAATTTTCCCAATCAGAAATGTAATCACACTTTTAAGAGTAAGGTTATGATCTATTTAATAATCAATTTGTAAAAAACTTGTTTGGAACAAAATAATTTAAAACTATATAAATCAATGATCATTTATTAATTCATTATTAATAGGTATAAAATGTTGTAAACAAGTTCATCAGTGAATTATTTTTTATAGCCCTTGTAATTTTTAAATATATTTACTACAGGATATATTGTTTGGTAAAAATATGTAGATTTAAAATTGCAAAATCATTTGTCAACAAGTTTTGAATTTGATCTAAAATTATTTATTTTAACTTCCATATAATTAACATTTATGACTGGATAGTATATATATCACAATGTATACATTAACACAATATACTGATTTCCAATTATTAGTCCAAAAAATATTATCATTAATTGTTAATTCCACAGAAGTGATCATAAAATTCCCGAAATGTTGCTGCAATCAATACTTTTATCAATTTTTTAAATAAATAATAAAAATAAATTACAGAAAAAAAAAATCACCCGATTTTTATGCTAAAAGTTTAAATTAATTATTTTGCACAAGTGAATGTTACCAAAAAATAGTTAGAAATAATTAGATCATAATCAGAAATCAAAAAATAGTCATCAAAAAATATTTATAATCAATAGAATTCTTTGCTCTTTGATGGCTCACAAATATGGAATAATCTAAATTTCATTTCAAAACTAAGAAGCTCTTTTACATAGTTTAAAACACTGGATAAGTGTTTAAATTATCCAGTGTTTATACTATGTTTATATTTAATTATTGATACATTTATTTAATATGTGTTTAATTTGGAAAAAGATTGCACTTACATTACAACAATATATATAGCTGTATTCTAACATTAAATCTCTACAATTAATGAATTACTATTTATTGAAAATATGTGATGATAAACCTTTATATGCTGACTTTTACATCCATTGCAATAAATCGTACAGAAATTGACAGATAGGTAACTGTTATATATTGACAAACTGCTGAATTATTCAAATATTTAGACGAAAAAAATATTCATTTTAATCAGCCAAAATTCCACATTCAGAAAGGAAAAAACAGGTAAACACATAATTATTTTTCTTTTAAAGAAAATATTTACACCTTTTTTTTTAACAAAATTTTAAAATTTTTTAATACATTTTAGGCAGAAAAGAAGATTAATTCATAGGAAAATTTATTTAGTTAATTTTCTCCTCTTTGTCTGTTTGAATTCTTACCTCAGAGAAGAAAATAGATATTGGACTTATTTCCCAATGCTAGAATCATATAGTCATAAAAAGTAAATGGATATTTAAATAATAGCATATTTAATTACATAATTAAAGTGCTTAAAAAATGTTGAGAAATAAAATTTTAAGATTTTTTTTTTTTTTTTTAAATTTTACAACACAATTTTTTTTTAAGAAATAGGCTTTTTTAAATAAATTATTTTCTATTCAGGTATTTAAATCTCATGATACTCATAAAATGAATAAAAAATAAAAGCATATTTAGAATTATATTAATCAGAAGAAAACAGAAATCAGATATAATTGACATAAACATTAATTAATGTAGACTAACATAAAGATAATTTTAAGAAACAAAACTCTAGAAATACAAAAAATAACAAGTTCACTTATTCAACTGATTGTATATAACTAATAATTCATAAGAAAATCCTTATATTAAGTGAATTAAAAATTGCTAATAAAGATTTATTTCAATAAATTATTTATTGAAAACAACTCAACAGCAATGCATTTTGTAAAACATTCAAAAGTCCCTTTGAAAAAATGATCATGCAGTTCTTGTTATAATGGAACATATCTACTTAAAATGAAATTTCATCAGAAAACATTTAACTGTTTGGAATTTTCTTGCTTTTGCTCTATCTTTCTTGCTCTATCTTTTTGATGAGAAAATATCAAATAATTAATAAATGCAATTTTTTCAGAATTTTTATATATCACTAAACATGATAAAATGGTTGTGGTGGTACTAAAATACACTTTTTTTTATTCAATGATCTATTTAATTCAACTGTAATATATGGTAGTTAGTATAACAAAATGTAGATGAGCAAATTTTTAAATTTTATCTTTTCAGAAATTAAAATTTTCACATATGTGCATATTATGTATTGAACATGATGTTAAGCCTAGAACAATTTAAAAAAAGATTGAATGAATTCTACATTCTTCCAAATCAAATCAAAAGAAAATACCTCTTATCTGCTATATCTGTTTTGTTTCCAACTAGCATTATGATTACATCACAACCTCTTTCTGTTCTTACATCTTCTACTAACTTAGATGTCTGATGAAATAAATTAGCATCTGAAAAAATATTTGCATTATTTCTAACTGCAGACAAAAGTCACATGTGTTTCCTCTCAACTTACAATTAAGCAAGAATTTATTTTTATGCTAAATTCTTTGATTTTAAACTAAACATGATTTTTCTTAATGCAAAATTAGAAATCATATCTATTTTTAACAAATAGTAATATAAAATATTTCAAATATATAACACAACGCTATGATAATTGAAGTAAATAAATAATATTAAAACTCTTGTTATTATATAATAATAACAAGAGTTGTTATTATATAATAAAAGAGTTATTATATTTGCTCTTGTTGTTACTTGTTATTAATAATAGCCAGTTAAATTGTCAGAACACATTCTCTTGCAATTGTCACCCGTGTCCAAGCATATTCTATTGCATATGACCATAGAAAAGAAAGATGAATTGCCCAAAGAAAATGATAGCTTGTACCATCAATTAAACAGTACACACATACTGATGGATAGAATCATGAAATCAAAAATGATTCCACATACAAATTATTGCTATAACGTACTGCAGAATTATTGAACATTAAACATTAAAGAACAATTAAATTTGTCTCAGTTAAGATTGGTAAGCAGGGCAATAATTAATATTTTAACACTTGCTCTTATGTGTTAAAACCTTTAAAATGCATAATGCAAAATATTAATGCTTATAATATGTTAGTGTCAAATTTATAGTTTACAGAATATATTTATAGTTATACAGCTATATTATATTTAAAACTAAGATTGTTCATTTTTCTTAGTTAAGGTTGGCTATTTAACCATGAAATTTCCATTCTTTTTAAAGAAATCTGTAATAGAAACCATAATTTGAAATTGCCAATTGAATTTCTTTAAATATGCTAACAAAAAAAGGCTGATATTAAAAATAATATATTGATACTTAAAATAAGTATTAATATTAAAAATTGTAGACATTTTTTTCATAAATCATTCAATTTTTTCATTGATTGAATTATACAATTTATTTTGAAAAAATTTGTAAAATTGAGAGGTTTAAATAAAATGCAACTAATCGATATTTTACTTGTTCAGTCAATCAAAAAAAGATTGAAAAAGTCATCAGTAATAAAACACCACAGAAAAATCTTTGACAAACAATATTGGTTTAATTGAATTTTAAAACAACAAAGTAGCTATGTAAGAATTATCCAACTCATAGGAAAAATAAGTGCAACAAACTATATTAAGATTTATCCAGCAACAGTATTTTAATATTGTAGAAAGGGATTTGTAATTATAAAATTCAGATTTTGAAATCTCTATAGAACAAAATTCAAGTTTATTGATTGCTATTTCATTTCTATCCTGTAGAATTAATATAATTTAAACAGTTTAAATATGCATACAAAATATAATATAAGTAATTTTATTAAGCAACTTAAACTTGGGAAAAATAAAAGGAACAATATTTTACATTGAAGTGATGGTTTATCATAATATTATGAATACATTTTTATATTATATTTTTAATGTTTTATTTCAATATAAATTACCTCTGAAACACTTTAAGATAATAAAACTATAAATAATTTTTAAGATAAAAAAACTTAAATATGTATATCATATAATTTGTCCAATAAACATTACTGCTGCCAAAACAGCAGGCCAATTCTCTCAATAAAATTTCATTGACAACTTAATAAGTTTTCTATTTCCATTTTAGCTATGAGAAAATGTAAAAATATATAAACCTTTGAAGGGCTACTTTGAAATTTTGATTCAGAATTAGAATCTCCAAATTAATCCTAATGCCAGAGATATTGAAATTAAAAAGAAAAATAAACAATTTTGTTTTTCCTGTATAAATGATATATTTAATAATCAATTATTATGGCACTGCAGCAGGTTTTTTATTTGGGTTTCATAAATAAGTCAACCTCTAACATAGAAATTTGAAATTTTTTATTAAAATTTTAGAACTGAGTAGAAATATAGTACTATCTCTCACTATGGATTAAATCTCTATAGCATAAATTTTTTGTCTAAAATTACATACAGATTAATTAAAGCAATATTTATATATCTTTACCAGTTATATCAAATACAACAACAGCAACTGTGGAATCTCTTATGTAACTAGGAATTAATCTATGGAAATGTTCCTGTCCAGCTGTACACCAAAACTGAAATCTGACTTGTAAAAAGCATCCAATATATATATTTCAAAACTGCAAAACTACATTCTTAAAGAGGGAGCATTGATAAATTCATAATTATAAAGAGGGTAGAAAAAGATAATGTCTCTTTTTCATTCAGATTTTCAATTCTTTTTTATTACGATCAATTAAGATGATCCTTATTATTAAACTTCTAGAAATTATTGTGTAATCACGTTATACCATAACAAAAGTCAAAGAAAAAAAGAAAGTTACATTTTGAACAGATATTAAAACAATTAATACTTTTTTAAATTCCAAATAAACAAATAGATGCTCAATATAATATAAATGTGTGTATAACATGAAAAAATATCTTATAAATTCATTTTAATACATTTTGCTGAATATATTTATTTTCCTTTTTATCAAGACTTTTGAATTCTTTATCCTTTTTAAGAAATCTGTAGTTTTGGCTTGTTTCCTTGTTCACATCAGATACTTGTACATTTCACAATAAAGATTTTTAGATCACATCACAGCCAATTCATTTTGGAAATGAATTCTTATTGGATAGAAATTAGCTTTATAATAAATGAAGAGACAAATGATCTCAGTCCTCACATCATAGCAAGGGAGTGACACTGGGAGAAATAGATAAAGTATGTTGGGAAAGTATTCTCCACAGGGGCACCCAAGGCGTGAAGACCATTCCTTCATGCTCAGATAATATCTTAAAAATATATGGCATCAACAAACCAAGAGAATTTTTGTGGAAAAAATATGATGAAATTAATGAAAACTAACTTATAGAATTATTTTGGGAGATCTAGAAAAAAAAGTTTATTAAAAAAATAAATATGCTAACCATCCTCTGAATTATATCAATTTAAGATTTTTTCTTAATATGTTCATTTCACTCAAATGAATTAAATAGTAATTATCAAAACAATGTATAGAAAACATACTGTTTACTATAATATTAAATTACAAAACTTCTAATATAATATTATAGTAAACAGTCTTGAATTACAATAGTAAAAAAAAGGGTTCAACCCTAAAACAAATTATATTCATGAATACATACCAGTTACAATAATTTTGCCATATGTGAAATTAATTGTTTCTTCCTCCACAGATTTGTCATAAGTTGATATTGTGACAGCTGCATTAGGACCTTCTAATAAAAGAGGTCTTGTCTTCCCTAACTATGGGATAAAAAGTGGATCTGTAAAATGTAAGAAAAATTTAAATAAGGAATATTATTATATTTGATTTTAGTATTTTGCTATCAAAGAATAAAAATTTAAAAGTATAGTAAATAAACATGAAAATTGCATTTACTTCTTAAAAGTAAAAAAATTAAAGAAAACCTTTAGAAAGTTCTTTCAACAGACTTTTTAAAAACAAACAACAACTTAATGATAATTAAAGTCAGTAAATTTTCAATTTAATATCATGCAAAGATCTAAATTTTGAAAGTAGTTATTATGTTAATTTAAGTATTAAGAATAAATGTCATTTTAAATTGAATTTCTGAAAAATGTAAATTATAATAAGAATTTGCAAATAAAATAGAATTTTGCTTATAACATATAATGAAAATGAAAAATTTCAGCATTATATGACTCATGCAAGGGAAAAATAAAAAAATTTTAGAGCTAAAACACTTACTTAACAAATTTAAAAATGACTTTGTAATAATGAAAGTCTTCCACCTAAAAGAATTCATAAAAAATCTTATACAAAATAATTAACTGTAATTTCAACCCTATGGATATTAAATCCTATAGGAGCAGTTGAAAATGTAAGGTCAGATTTTAGGACTGGTACAAAAACAATATACTTGCTAATTTTTATAAATAAAAACAAAAGTGACTTATTGCCTTTGAAAGAGCACAAAAAATGCTAATAAAAGTTTTTTTTATATTGAACCAATCAAAAATGAATTTTTGAAAATGATAAGCGGAAGTGTCTAGAACATAGGAATATAACATGCATATTTAAAATATTAATTTACAATGAAATAAAGAAAATGTCTTTTTTACAGAATAAAATTTATACAGAATAATAATAGTTTTGAAAGTTATAAAACCTTATTTACAAGAAGAAATGTAAATTTCCTAAATTTATCTCTTTTTAAATTCAAGAAGCAATTTTTATTAGTATTAATATGCTTTTAAATCAAAATAAAAGAATAAATTCACTAATTAAAATTATGTAAGATACATTAAAAATCATTATTTTTTAAATTAAACACAGATATATAATAAATTCAAAATACTTACAAAGTTTATCAGCTATGTAGATCATCTGCTAAAGATGTTTAGGCAAAATAACTATGATTACATTTACCAACATATAATGTGTTCCTGCATAAAACACACACAAAAAAGGAATTAAACAGAAGATACATAATCATTTACAAATGTATTCAATTTAACTACATTTACACTTACAAGAATGAAATGGTAAAAAAAATTTTTACTGATTAGAAGCTACAATTAATTTACATAGACATATATAAACACATAAGACTCGCTTATTATTTTTGAAATTATTGAATAAATAAAAAACTTAGGTTAACATTATAAGCAACATAAGCTTATTTAAATAACAAACGCCTATAAAGAATTATTAAAATACAGTAGAAATGATATAGGAATGATACATATACATTAGGAAGAAATAAAGAATGGCATTTAAAATCTTAATCAACTCATTATAAAATTATTTTTTCCTAGTGGCCAAGTATTGGGGAAACAATGAAAAAACTAAAATCATGACAGTAATTTGCAAATTTCTAATGAGAAAAAAAGGAAAAGAAGGAGAAACAATGCTTTATGTTAAAATATTTGATTAAAATAGTTAGAACAATTGTAGCTTGAATAAAAGAGAATTAAAAACTGTTTTTAATATTAGAATAGTATGAAGGGTATCTATTATTTACTTCAAAATATGAAATTTACATATGTCAAACATCAAAATCAAATTGCACAATTCCAGCAAACAAATGTTTCTATAATTTTCATATTAATTTTTTTAAAAAAATTCAGTTTAAGTGCATGCAAAACTATTTCTAAAAAATATGTAAATGATGAATGATATTTTTATACAGAAAAATAAAAGTATTAATTTAGAGGAATGTATTAAATTTATTAAAAAAAATTTAAATAAAGTTTCTGTTGAATAAAAAAATATTGATTAATAACATTTACAAAACTTTTGTTTCCATTGTACAGTTTATTTATATTATTCCAACTAATTGAAATTATAAAGAAACTTTTCACAGTAAAAGCTTTCTTAAATATAATCATAATTAGAAACAAATAAAAATTATGCTACTATTTTTTAATAAGAAATGTTTCCAATTCTTTTTTCAATTATAATTAAAAAACATATTTCAGAAATTTTAACACTCAACCAATTTTGACTTCTTTCTTAAATATTAAATGTTCAGAAATACATAGCTTTAATCTAAACATTGTATATAAGTATTTTTTAAATATTTTTAAATTACGTCCTTATGTTGGCTCTTTCAAGCATAATAAGTCTTGCAGTCCAATAAAGAAAAGAAGTATCTCCAGAAGTGGAGAGCATCTTGAAATGTTTTTTTTTTTTTTTTTTAAATATTAGAATCATATTTTAATCAGCATAAAAAAGGTGGCAAATAGGAAGTCACAATATCTACAAAACACAAACTTGTATTCCCATTTATGAAAATATTTATTCTATGTAAATAATTTAAAAATATTTTAAGGTTCGCATCAACAAATGAAAAAAATTAATATATTTTTAAATTTTATATTTCTAAAATTTAATGTATTTTAAACATTATATTTCGGAAAGAAGAGCAGAAATGTTATATCTGATTAGAAATATAAGCACATTTTTTTAAAGTAGAATTTAAAATAAAATTTGAGGGAAAACAAAGAGACATTTAAATCAATGCAATGTAGATAATTCAGAAAGTCAAACAGACTACTTTTCTTACATTAGAAGTTTCTATTAATGGTTTTTAAATTAAAATGTTTTACCATCTTTAATTCAACAGTAGTTAGTAGCATATAAGAAGAAACAGAACATACTTGACAGTTCTTTTAGCGTACATGGAAAACAAAAGTTCAGCTTGCATTTGTGTAACAAGTTCAAATGTTTCCAAACACATAGTATTAAATGGAATTCTTTGCAATGTTCTTCTTTCAAGTAAATAGAAGCCAACTACAAGCAAACCATAGTCATTATATCACATTATCTGTTCTATAAAATAAATATTACACATCTTTAATATTATACATGTTTACAGAATAAATTAATAATTTATTGGAAACAAAAGCATATTAAATATAATGATTGTATTACAAATCCATACTACAAATTGTGGTGACAATATAATAAGTAATAGAAAAGAGAAAAATAAGAAGAGTGGTACCTTGAAACATTTTAAGTAACTATTTTTAATTTCTTTTGAGCACTTACTGCAGCTATATTAAAAACAATATGAAAGTGCACAAGAAAAAACATCTTAAAAATTTATCACAGATAAAAATACATAATAAATAAGCAATAAAAACTATAAAATACTATTTGCTGACAACAAAATCTTTAAAAAAATAAAATAATTATTTCCTTGATTCATTTTTATTGCTTTAACATTTGCAACTTGAATAATTAAGATTTATATTTATTTATTCTATTATCATGCATATATACACTTATACATATTCAAGTAAAATTTATAAAAATAATGAGTATGAAGATCTTATAATTATCCTACATTTAAAAAGAAATGTGATAGTTTATTTTTGACTGAAAAATAAGATATAGTTAGAAGAAGCATTTAAAATCTGAATTTTTTGTTTCCTTTTTTTTACACAATATTACACTCCATGCAACATCAACCCAGGGAAGAATTCAATTACAGAAAAATATCATTATTTTAATGTTCCTCATCAATGTTTAAATCATGTTTGTCCAATATATCAAAAGACACATAGCTTAAAATTGGCTATAAAATATAGATTGGAAAATGTATCAAAAACTAAATGAATTGTAAACATATTTTGTGAATGATCAGTTGCAAAGCAGTAATTTAATCATTAA
Source organism: Latrodectus elegans (assembly GCA_030067965.1). Classification (NCBI taxonomy): domain Eukaryota; kingdom Metazoa; phylum Arthropoda; class Arachnida; order Araneae; family Theridiidae; genus Latrodectus; species Latrodectus elegans. The sequence continues at coordinate 88,472,753 of CM057815.1, forward strand.
AAAGATGAATTTATTTCAAAATAGGTGATTTTATATAAAATCTTTTAGGTTAATTTATGGGGATACACAGTTTATATGTGTATATATTTATGTGTATATATAATGTATGTTTATATACATACATGTACAGATTTTTAGAAAAATATTTCATTAATACAAAATACCCTCTTTTTGCCTAAGTAAATAATTTCAATAAAGAAATATCATACAATAGGATGCTAAGAATTTAAATGAAAAAAGTTACAACCAATGTTTCCTATGAGTATCAAAAACAAAGAAATGAACAATCACAGTTATTTATCAAAATTATCAGCATTCATCTTATTTTGTTTTCTTAATATGAAAAAAGATAGTAATCAAAACAATTTTCTGCAGATTTACAAACCTTATTTTTAAATGTGAAAAGCAATCTACTGAAAAATGTTTTAAAAAATATCTATTGTATTTTTAAAATAATAAAAATTGTATGAATATCATTTATTAATAAAAGTGAAGAAAAAAAACTTTCACTTTTTATAACAATCATAATTTATGCCAATATTGTTGTTTGTTGGATTTAAACTAAATAATGATCTAACTTCAAATTTTCAAACATGAAAAGAAAATCATTTTTGCAACAATGAGACACCAAAGTTGAAATGATACCGTATTACTACATAATAAGAGTCAGCTGTATAATTTATTTGTAGATAGTAATTAATAAAATCTTATAAATTATTATCTTAATTAAATCTTCATATTTACAAATGCAACAAATTTAAAAATCCAAAAGTTTAAACATTATTGAATAATGTTTAGCTTATTTTATTACTAAAAAAGTAGTTAACTTTATGTGGGTGCTTACAATTTATCCTAAGCACGTATAAAACATAGCTAATAGATAATAAGTCTAGAAAAAGTTTAATTTTTAATTTAGATATAAGTGATAGAGTTGTCATTTTACATTTCAATATAAACTTCTCCTGAAAAAATGTTAACTTTCTATTTTTTTTATTACTGTATTAAATTGGATAGTAAAATTAAAATTAAAAGAGATGACAAATTAAAAATTAGATTCAAACCTGCCATCCCACAACCTACAAGCTGTTGCCATTCTTAAAATAAGAAATATCAATCCAATATTTGCAGTCTTCTCATACGTTTCTGGCTATTTGTTTCTGACGTTCAAAATTGCTGATATCATCCAGTATAGATTACGTCATAAGAAGAATTCGAAACTTACCGACAAAAAAATTAATTAAAGAAATAAAAAAGCAGTGGAATACTAGACGAAGACAAAACACTGAGAAAGTTTCCAAGGGAACCAAACTCCTTTAGCTCTACCACAATATTCATAAATAAGGAGTGTCATAAGAAGAAGCACTAAACTTTTCGACTGAAAATTTTAAATTAAACAGTTTTCTTCATTAAACACAGTCAATAGGAATGCAGATGAGGAAACATGTTTTTTTTGTGCAATGGTCCTTTGTAACAATTATTCAAGCTTCCTGTCAAATGTATAAGTAAATACGAATCTCTTTCAATGGGTCAGGCAAAAGGCTTTTTTTCTTCTTTTTTTTCTGGTAATTATGCTGCTATTAGCGTCCATAATTTGTCCTTTTACGTCAATCTTAATATTTTCATAAAAATTTGAATTTTATCCAGTGGTTGCTAACTGCAACAGCCAAGCCATTTTCATACAAATTGAGTTAACAGTTTTTGAAAACTCTTAAGTTTCATTGCGTATGTGTGATCAACTGCTCGCAAATTCATCGGTGTTGCTGTAAATATGATATAAATTTTCTTTATTTTTATTTTAAAAAATAATTAGTTACAATCACATAAATTCGCACTTGTAGGTAATGTTTTTTTTGGGGGGGTAGGGGGTTATTTTAGCCAACCTTTCAGTAAAAATTAAATTTTCTAATTAAGAAGAGAGTAATTATTTTATTCATTGCAATAAATTTTGGATTCAGAAAAGATGAAAAAAATAGAAAATCATGTCACAAGTTGCCAAATAGCTTTTCCCAATATTGGCAAACTTCAAATACCTCTGAACAATTATTAATTAAAATACAAGCTGACAGCTGAAATCACCAACAGAATTTTATCAAATAATAAATGCTTTTTTGGGCTGAAAAAGCAACTAAAGTCTAAACTTATCAGCAGAAAAACAAAAATGACCATTTTCAATACACTCATACAACGGTGCTGCTACATGCAAGTGAAACATTGGCATTAAATGTTGAGATACAGCGAACCCAGGAAGCAGTTGAAAGGAAGGTATTAAGAACTATCTATGGGCTTGTACAGGAACGGGATTGCTGGTGAACCAGATATAATTTTGAGTTGTATAGACTGCATAACAAGCCCCAGATTACTCAGGTTATCAGAAGAAACAGGCTAAGATGACTTGGCCATGTTTGGAGAAGCCGGGCAAATAACCCCACCAGAATATCAATGTTTAAGAATCTTGAAGGATACCGTGCCCGAGGAAGACCACCAACAAGATTGCTCGTTAACACTGAAATTGACCTCAATATCCTGAAAGTTAGGAAATGGCAAAGTGTCGCTCTGGACAGAATGGTCTGGAAAAGGCGTGCTGTAGATGCAGCTAAGACCTGTAATAGATTGTTACGCTATTAAAGAAGAAGAATATGCCAAAAAAAACCAACAATGAACCAATGAGGAGAGCAAGTTTTCCAATCAAGTACAGCATGTCAAGATAAGCATAATAGGGGACCGATAATGGGAGCCACCTTATCCCCAATATACAGCATGCCAAGATTATTTCTACCATGTGGACCAAGATTTCACCAATATAGGAAATGCCACACCGCTGACCTTCTGATTCTGCTGATTTTCTAGAATTTCATCCGTCGGCGAATCCCTTGCAGAAACAACACCACATGAAAAATTGAGGCTAACCATGAGGCAAAACGGTTAACTTTAGGTTAAGGTCAAGTGAGTGCCAAAGAAAGTTATCATTGCCGGGCACCATCTATGCTTACTACACCACTGATTACGTTTTAAAATCCATATTATCTAGAGTCAGTTTTCTTTAACACAAAGTAAACAAGAAAGTTCTTGAAGTTCTTAATAACCCAAAAGAACATGATATATAGAATGTGTTGCCTGTTGTTATCCCTGAAAACAATAATTATTAGCATCCTGCATCTTCAGCCAACGTGTTTCCAGTTGTGTAATCCCCTTGCTGTAAAACTCAGAGATTTAGAATGCAAATAATTCCATAAGTGCTTAGCGCAAGTCTGCTTCGATAGTGAAGGATTTTATACGAAGATGGTTGTCCAAGAAATGAAAGAAGGGGTTATCTGATGGTTCAAGGTCAGGTGAGTAAGGAAGATGTCACAAAGCCTCCCAATCAAGTCGCTGTATGGTATTCCTGGCCACCCTTGCGACATGCGACCTCGCATTATCGGCCCAAAACAGTGCATTCTTGCAATTAACCAGTGCTTTTGGCTCCTTCTATTGCAACTGCTGCGAGTACAAGTCTGCAGAGATTGCTTAGACGAGTTAATAGCAGCTCACACAGTGAACTTAAGAAGCCTGTGGTCATCCACTGCGAAGTTCCTCACATAGGGCCTGACCTGAATTTGGGAAGCCAATGCCTTGCCATAAGTTCATTCACTGTACTATGCCCAAACACTTGACATAATCGGTGACTTGAAGTTGCAGAAGGTAAGGCCCACTTTGAAATTGCAAAGCAAACAATAACGAAGGAGCTTTTTTCGATACGTCCATTTCTCTTCACTACCGTACAAGTTATGATCGATGAATATGCGTGGTGGGGTAGAATACTCGTTTGAATACCTGCTTTGCTTACATTTTGTAATCTCGCTCTTCTTGACAAAGTGTTCCTCCTTACTTTCTTACGCCAACAGTTTAACCCCTTAATTACAATTTCCCTTCTTTTTAGGATCCTTAGGACAAACGAAGCTAAAAAATTGGGATGGCTAACAAAATAAAAAATTTTAAAATAAGCATACCAATTAATGGTACTATGTTTAAAATCTTTATTTATAATTAAGATAAAGTATATTTTATAAATAAATTATGCAGTTTATCAATGTAATATTGATAACATAATGATAAAATTTATTATTTTGAAATAACTATAATTTATCAATTTACATTATTTAGAATCATGATGACAATTTCTATTAAAGATCTGAGCTTTATTTGTATTCTTCATATATTTTCATTGATAAAACAAATTTAAATTCAGTGTTTAATTTTAAAAAAAAATTAAGAAAGGGAAATTAACTGCATAATAATGCAATGATTGATTGATTTTGTAAGGTTTACTGATGCAAGGTCCAATAGTGGACATTTCTGCACCGTACAATATTTAAAACTGAAGGTGAAAATTCTGTGTTAAGAGACTAGTCATATGTATATAATGGAATGTGTAAAAAGTTTAAGAAAAGCATATGTAAAGATTATTTTGGATAAAAAATCTTAAATGGAATTCAAGAAACCTATTGCACGTAAAAATGCAAACAAATTTCTATGTGGTTTAAACCCAATCAAGTCGGATAAAATTAAATTTGTGGTATTAAAAAATACAATGCGTAAATCATTGAAATTAGGACAGACAATTAAAATGTAATGTACCGTATATGGTACATTACACATGTCACAGATTGGAGCATTCCGAGACAAGAATAAGTGCTTGTGTGTAAATCTAGTATGTCCAATACGAAGCCGTGTGAGTTTTACATCAACTCTTCGCATGGGAGCAACTGGGAATGGAAGGATGTGAGAGGATATACTATATAATTTATTGTTTTTCTGCAAGTCCCATGTTTTTTGCCAGTGGGAGAAAATGAAATCTTTGATAATTTGCTTAATGTCAAATAATGTTAATGGAGTATGCAAAATGTCAGAGGCATTTTTAGCAGCATTATCAGCAAGTTCATTCCCAGCAATACCAACATGACTTGGAACCCAACAAAACAAGGTGTCAAATCCTTTATTCTTCAATATATTTAATATATCCAATATTTCCATAATAATTGGATGACACTTATCATTAAAATGATCTAATTGCATGACCACACTCATGCTATCTGTATAGATACAGTATTTTCGATAAGGGCTAGAATGTATTATTTCTAGAGCACGTTTAATAGCAACAGCTTCGGCTGTATACACAGAATATGATGCATGCAGTTTATAGCTGTAAACTGTATTTCCAACAACAATACCACAACCAACATGACTACTTGATTTTGAGCCATCTGTATATACAGAGATGTGGAAGGAATAATGAGAATGAATGTGTGAAAATAATTGTTGCAAAATAAGGGGAGATGTAGCTGATTTATTGTATCCAGTAAAGGGTTTGATTATATTGACAACAGGAATATTCCAAGGAGGAAATCCTAGAGCATCTGTAGCTTGAACATGTAAATCAGGAAACTCGGATGAAGACAGGAATGAATTTGTATGTTCATAAAATGGTAATATGTTATGTGGTCGTGCATTATATAGCCTTCTTAAAGAGGGATGAGTAACCATTGATCTCAAAGGGTGTTGCGATACTGATAGCATTTTAAAATAGTAATGTAGAGAGAGTTGCTTACGTCTCAGATCAAGAGGTAACTGGTTGCAAATTACATAAAGGCTATGGACAGGAGATGTCCGGAATGCTCCAGAGCAGATTCGTAAAGCTGAGTGATGAACAGGGTCTAATTTGCGCAAAACTGATGATCTGGCTGATTCATAAACTACGCTACCATAGTCAATTCGCGATAGAATAACTGACTTATACACTCGGAGTAATGCTTTACGATCTGCACCCCAAGAGGTATTACAGAGAACTTTCAGAATATTTAGTGATTTTTCGCATCTTTTGCGCAAATCTAAGATATGTGGTAGGAAGGTTAACTTTTTATCAAATATAAGCCCAAGAAATGATACCTGATTAACTACGGGAATAGTTGTGCCTGATATCTTAATTTCTGGATCAGGATGAGGCCCAGTTTTTCTGCAAAAATGGATACATTTGCTTTTACAAGGGGACAAAGTACGCCAATTTTCATTACACCAAGCAACTAGATTATTGACAGAAGTTTGTAATTGCCGTTCAATCAGTCGCATATTGGAACCTTGGCAAGAAATTTGGAGGTCGTCAACATATAAAGTTCCATGGACAGATGGTTGCAATACATGAAGAATGTTGCTGATGAAAATATTAAAAACAGTAACACTTAAAACACTTCCCTGAGGAACCCCCTCACATTGGATAAATGGATTAGATAAAACAGATCCTATACGGACATTAAAAATGCGAGAATTTAAAAGCTCTGAATAAAAATGGGTAAATTTCCTCTGAAATTAAAATTATACAAAGTTTGAAGAATTCCATAACGCCATGTCTTATCATAAGCTTTTTCTATGTCAAACATTATAGACACCAAATGATGTCTCCGTACAAAAGCATTCCTAATTTGTGTTTCTAGGTATGCAATATTGTCCACAATAGATCGACCTTTCCGGAAACCACTTTGATAAAGTGATATGTACTGATTGTCTTCAATTGCATAAACAAGACGGGCATTGACCATACGCTCCAAAGTTTTAGCAAGGCAACTTGTAAGAGCAATTGGACGATAGTTTTGAGGGTTAGCTGGATCTTTCCCAGGTTTAAGAATTGGAATAATAATTGCTTTGCACCAGAGACTGGGATAGACATGTTCATTCCATATTCTATTGAATAGAAAAAGAATGTTCATTAAAGATTCATGATTAAGATGACAAAGCATCTTATATGAGATACCATCTGGTCCAGGACTAGTATTTTTAGTCTGGAACAGGGCTCTCTGCAATTCCAGCAAAGAGAAATTGCAATTATATGGATGTATGGCTTTATCATGAAACTTTATAGGTTTCTTTTCAGCTTGCTCTTTGATTCTGAGAAATTTAGGATTATAAGAGTCTGAACTAGATACCTTTGCAAAAGTTTCACCTAAAAGATTGGCGATATCATATTGAGAAGAAATTGTGTCAGCTCCTGTGCGTAGTATTGGGATAGAGAAGTCCCTATATAAACAACTGGAAGCTTTAACTTTCTTCCATAACTCTTTGCTGGAAGTTGATGATGTGATGCAGGAAACATATCTTATCCAAGATTCTTTTTGACTACTTCGCCGTATTCGACGAGCAAAAGCTTTAACTTTTTTGAAAGCCATGAGGTTTTCCATGGTAGAGCACCTGCGAAAAACAGTCCACAACTTTTTTTGTTTTTTGTATCGTACTCTTGGCATTCATGGTTCCACCATGGTTTATGATATTTGCGTGGAATTGGGGAGCGCTTGGGAATTGTGTTTTTGGCGGCATCTAGAAGTGTATTAGTCACTTTATGCACAGCATCATTGATATTATCACTTCTACACTTCTAACCATGCTGTCAGTAATAGCTGCTAAATGAGTGTAGAGAGACCAGTCTGCACGATGATAAGAATAAGAGGAGTGGAAGATTTGTGGTCTGCTTATACCAGTTTGATTTATAATTAAAGGAAAATGATCACTGTTATATAAATCCTTATCAACATTAAGATTTAATGAAGGTAGAATTGATGGAGAACAAATAGCTAAATCTAATGAATGAAAAGTTCTTGATGGTTGATGGAAATAGGTTATTTCTGTGGAATTTAGAAGGCAGATATTGTTATTAGAAATGAACTGTTCAATTATATTGCCACGAGGATTCCTATGATCACTTCCCCATAAGGTGTTATGACCATTGAAGTCACTAAGTAGAATAAAGGGTGCAGGTAGTTGATCCAGCAAATTGTTTAAATCGCTTTCATGGATGATCGCATGGGGAGGTAAATAAATGTACAAATAGTAATGAGAGATGTAGAGTGTATGCGTACTGCAACAGCCTGTAATGAAGTGTTAAGGGAATGTATAGTGCTAGGAATATTACAAGATACAAGAATGAATACACCTCCAGAAATTGAATCATGATTAACATCTTTCCTCACACAATTATATCCATGCAATTTTAAACTGTACTGAGGTTTCAAAAATGTTTCTTGGATGGCAAAACAAATTGGATTATACAGATTTATAATTGTTTTTATATCTTCTATATGAGTGCGAAAGCCTCGACAATTCCAAGAAACGAAGGTTCTCATTAAGCTCAGCTGAATGCTCCGGCATTGGAGCACGCCATCTGTGATTCAGATGAATATCCACTTAGGAGTGTTTCATCATCTGATGGGTCTACATTCTTTATATCTGTCTTGGAGGCATTTGAGCTTCTTTTACTCTTTAAATATGATTTATGATGCCCTTCTTTTGCATTCTTTAACTTTAGGATCTTTTGAGACTTAGATTTTGCGAAAGACAGTGAAGAAATTCCTTTTGGAATTGGTGAGACATTTATGTTAGAAATATTTGAGGATAAGTTTGAAAAATTTAAGAAATCTGTTTGGGTACTGCAAGATTTCATGACTTTTTAACTGCTTGTGAATAGCTAATACCTTGATTAGGGGTACGGGATGACACTGTTCGCCTGGCTTCAGGGTAAGATAAGTTTTGTTTTATTTTCACAGTAATAATTTCCTTTTCTAATATCCAGGTTGGGCATGATCGGGAATATGAAGGATGTTCACCACTGCAGTTGACACATTTTTTCTTTGTAATTGACACTGACTACTGTCATGTCCAACAGATGCACATCGAGCACAAGTCAAATGTCCCCTACAAGTAGTTTTTGCATGGCCAAATCGCTGACATTTAAAGCAACGTAATGGATTTGGTATGAAGGGGCGAACACTACAATTTAGATAGCCAGCTTTAATAGATTGAGGTAATATAGGAGTAGCAAACGTGAGTATAAGGTGTTTAGTTCTTATAATTTTACCCTCTCTTCTGATTGTAATGCGCTGCTCACGTTGTACTTTTTGGTCAACAAGATTATCCAAAATTTCCTCTTCTGAAATATTATATAGATCATCTGCTGAAATTACTCCCCGTGTAGAATTTAGCCTACTATGAGGACATACCATAACATCTATATTACCAAGGCATTTTAATTTTAGGGTGGCTTTGGCCTGTTCAGTTGATAAAACTTCAACTAAGAGATCACCAGATTTCATCTTGAGAACATTTTTTACATTTCCAACAGTACCAATAAGACACTTATTAATTATGAAAGGAGAGACATTGTCAAAATTGCCCTCAGTTCTTTTAATAACAAAATATTTCTGATCCTGTATCATTTGTTGCTCTATAGGGAGTATAGAATTAGAAGTACATTCCATAGAAATAGGTTAATTACTTCAAGGCCTGACTGCACCACCCACCATCGAGCCCAACAAGGGGATGCAGTATACCTGCATCAGTGCTAGCCAGACCTTATACGCTTTCGATATATCCCTGACGTGGCCTCCACCCTTATCGAGTCACACAGCAGATATATGATCGCTTGATCCATGGAAGCCGATTGGCATGCTGAGGACCACAACACACCTCCCGTTTACCTGAAGCAGAGGCCAAAGTGATGTGTTGCTCTCTGAGAGCCTCAATCACCAGGATCCTCCTTTCCAGGGACACGGGTCTCCACGCACGGCAAACAGGCGGGTGATTTAGTCCCCAAAAGAAGCTAATAGCAACAGTGCGGCAATAGCTACTCAAGGGGAGCCCTCAACCTCTTTCGAGGCAACCACACTGAGGGAGAAAAGGAAGAAAAAGCAGCAGAGTAAAGGAGAGAAGAAAATAAAGATGAGGAAAGATCACTAGGGTACCTCGGGATTGTGACACCCGTGTTTACCTAAAGAAGGTAAGCCCCCTGAGGGGGCATAATAATGCAAAACTTATGACTGATAAGGTTTAAGGATTTGTTCTCACTCAAAAAACAACTAATTCTTTATTTATTTATTTATTTTGATAATCAACATTTCATTTATCAGAATTTTTTCTTTATTTCTCCACGAATTATAAAAATGGTTGTACTATTATACATATTCGTTCTTTTAAATTTACATTCTTTTCTTTTACATTGCATTTATGTTTTAAAAGGAATAAAATCTATTTTGCAGTCCAATTTTAAATCAATATTTGAAAAATGTTTATATCCTTAATCCGATCAAAAAATTTCTACAGTATGTTAATGCATTTTGTTTTGACTGTCAAGTCATATCTGCTAGAGATAATTGTTTAACTAATATTGTTTGTGGATTATTTATATATTTAGAAAATATTTTAATATTGTAAATATTTTATGTATGAAAACTAAAATTCATTTTTTAATAAATGATATTCTTGCCTTACTTTTAATTAATAGTTATAATGTTAAAGAAAATATTTATTGTAGGAGATATATGTTCAGAAAGAAATTCTTAGTAATAAAATTATTAAAGGCTGCATTTCATATATATTTAATTTTATTTACCTTCAGCTATTAAATAAAAATAATTCTTAATTGTTACCAACTCTCTTCAGATAAAATGTAAACCGAACCTGAGTCACAATCATTGAATAAATTAAAAAACTTATCTTTTAATGGATAGGACGATCTCATTTGAAACATAATATGATTAAAATAGTTTTTTTTTTTCATTGTATAATTGACTCAGAAGTGTACCGGGCATATTTGGCGCATGGGTAAAACTCCTATTTTGACTCTCCCCCCCCAAAAAAAAAAATTATAAATACAGAAAAACTCATAATAAGAATACAATACAAATAACAAAATAATGAAATACCTGTTTTAAAATACAGATTATTTTAAATAATTGGGTTACACTTTTAAATTTGAGATTAAAAAATTATAACTGAGGTTGAATTCCAAAATATGTCAGTAGAGAAATCGGACTTGAGGTAATTTAAAATTAATTAAAAATATTATTTTACATTTTAATATAATTGTTTTAGAAAACACACTTTCAAAAAAATGAAATACATCAATATATATAGATATCAGTACACGTAGTCTTTAACAACAACAGTAATTTGATGTACCAATTATGTTGCATACATTTTCTTTGCTTTTGATGAAGCAAATTGATCGATTACTTTATCAGTGTCGATCGTTTAAAATTTACTCGTTTTAAGCTTAAAAATGCTGTATAAATACTATACTTAAGTATGTCAGAATTAATTTTAGTTTGCAGAACTAATGCTCACAACTAGCAATTGATAATGAAATGGTAAAGTACTTTGATATATATATATATAAATGAAATTGATATTTTAAAGTAATATTTGATTAACATTTTTACTTTCTTCATCTTTCTCGGGTTCTTTCCTTTTTTGGTAAGGAAGGAATCCAAGTAATTTCATTAGCAAATGAATGAATTTAAAGTCGAAATCTTTCGAATTTTTTTATGCAACATTAATTATTTTTTCTTTAAAATGAAGGCTTTTCCAAAGTTTTGACTCACTATAATCCAGATTTAGACTGCTGAAACCTCATCTCTATTGAATGCATACATAACTATTTGTACCCTTATATATTTTTCTATGATGATGTAGGACTTGTACTACATGTGGTAATTTAAGAAACTAATAATCTATGTGTTTCTTAAATGGCTAAATCCTGAGTTTTAGCAATGAATCTAAAAAATTCCATGATAATAAAATTCTATTCTTCCATTTTAATTGTGTATAATAGACATTGTAATAAATAAAACATGACGTAAGTTATATATTTATAATAATAATAAATAAAAAAATATTATTAAGAAATGGGATATTTAAGAGAAATACCTTACACACATTCATTCATTTTATTCGAAAAGAATTTTTTTGCAGTTTATGGCCGTTTATAAGTAATTATTAAAGAAGCAAGATATTTAAAGATTTCTAAAGATTTTTGTTTGTATTTTAATTGTATTCTGACAAGTTCTCATTAAATGTTTTAAGATATTTTCCATATATACACAAAATTTGTAGCACTAAATAATGATATCGAACTACAAATCTAGTGTGAGCAAAATATGCAAATTTTAAACCTCACGATAGTTAAAAACAATTTTTTTTAAATCTTAAAACTTTTAATTTTTAAAAAATATTTAAATGTTTAAATTTTAAAAGTTTTAAGTTTGGTGGACATTGTAACCACGACATGTTCTAAGTGCCCAAGCTGACACTATAGAACACATCGGATCTACGGTTGGGTCGAGATTCGAACTTACTATCTTCCTATAACGAGAGCGAACGCTTTAACCAAAAAGCAATTATTGAGATCCATTAATATTATAATTTTTACTTTATATCCTAGAACAGAATTGCAATTATTATACAACTCAACAAATTTAAACAATCTTAATAAATTTCGTTATTTATTAATAAATAATAATTTAATTAAAAAATTTTAAAGTATTGTTCAAAAAGTAAATCATTTGCATTTTATTCTGCTAAAGATATTACTTATTTATTTCTATAAAAATATTATCTATCAAAGGAATTTCTTTTTCTGAACAAAAACTAAACATGTTTAATTAAAATGTGAGAGATATTTCATATTATTTTTAAAGTGTATCAAAAATTAATTTTTTTATTGATTGGAAGAATATTTTTTTACTCTTAAATGTAATTTATTGCACTATATGGGACAGAATTACCTATTTCCATTAAATAGTAAAATATGAGTTTCAATTTTTAAATCTATTTCAATTCCTATGTCCCGAAATGCAATTCATAAAAGAAACAGAACATTTTCTTATTTTTTACACTGGTAAAAGTACCAAAATGTTGTCGGAAAGTAATATAATTTTATTGCTTACTTTCTATTCTCACATTTTATTTCATGTAAAATGGAAACGCATTACACTTACACTGTATTACAAATCAGTTCTTTCATTGAGAATGAGTATCTTTACTTAAAGGTTTTGGGTTTGTAATAAAGAGTTTCTAAATTAAAATTTTATATTAGAACTAAAATTTGCATAAATGAAAATACAAATTGAAAATATAACGAATGATTTAAATTAATGGGGAAAAGGAACGAAAAAGATTTTATGTTGACTGCAGAAAAATAAACAGAATGACCTGAAAAAACGCTCGACTATTCGCTATCTATAGTGTTTTTGACAAATTAACCCGCTTAATTCTTTTTTTTTTTTTTAACCTTAGATTATGTTTCTGAATACCTTTAGAATATTCCTTTAGAAAAAAAAAGAGTCACAAATATTAGCATATACAACTAATTATATTTACAAATGTTACAGTTAATTAAGGGCAACCTGTGAAAAATATAACAGGTTGCCTGTTTGACACAAAAATCGCTTCCACAATGTTTCGACGCGCTATTTTGGCCAATTTTAATAATAAATAAATAAATAAACAGTAAGGTTTAACATCGCCATTAATTATTTTGATGTTATTATTTATTACAACTCAGTGGATGAACATACAAATCATCTTAGAACGGTGTGGTTATCTTACGATACATGGAGTTATATTTAGAAGTTACTTAAAGTTTTGATAGTATTCAAGAGCACTTCTATTATTCTAATTACTAATAGAATAAAAATATTATTAAGAAGAATACAGTTATAATTCTTATGTGTATTCATTTTTAAATAATTAATAAATTTTATTGTATTTGACACAAAAATTGTAGACAACATATTTAGAAAAAAAATTGCATTTATAAATTGAGTAAAAATTTTTTTGGACTTAGATTTGCAAATCATTTTTTATATTTATTTACCTTTTCTTGAGAATTTGACTAAAATTAATAACAAAAATGAAATTGCACAGTAAGGAATTATTTTGTTATTTTATTTTCAGTTTTTGTCTATCTAAATATCAACATAATTTTTACATTTTTAAAAATTATGTTTATATTTAGATATACATAGAAATTATTATTATATTTATTAATTATTTCATAACCGGCAAATATGTTTCCATTTATTTAGTTATTATAAGAGGAAGCCTTTAAGAATATTAATTTAAATATTTAAATGCGGTATCATTACATAAGATAAAGATTTCTAAATATGAGAAAAATCTGTGCAACAATACATACAATTTAGTGTGTGTTGAATTGTTTTAAATAAATTATTTGTGTAGTTATAACAATGGTAAGCATGTATATTTATCTAAACACTTTGTAGCCGAATAAGTGAAATTATTAATTTTTTTCTTTATGTTTTCAAACAAAAAAAAATTTAGAGTTTAATATTTTCATCAATAAATTCTTTGTAGGACTAACTATTTTAAAAAAATGAGATAAATGCCTTTTAGAAAATTTTTTTTTCCAAATATTATCCTCTTAAGTCTTATAAAAAAATTTATATTAAATGTTTACAGTAAATGAAATAAAAATTGTAATAAAACAGAATAAAATAGGATAGATATGATGTCAGAAATACAGTTATTCCATTGTTTTATTTACAAAAATTTACAATCACGTGACTTTTAATACAACATCTTTTAGAATTAACATACCAAATATAGTTTAATTCATGCTTAGTACCATAGTAAATATTGCTGTTATATTTCAGTTTCATTATTATTCTATGAAAAATTCTGAAGAGGAACAAAACAATATTCTGACAAAAAAAATTGGGGAAAATATTAAATTTTTTTTTGAAACATAATTGTGCAGTGAGAAAGTAGAAAGAACTCTAGATCTGATAGCATATGTGTTTTTTCTCTACTTCCTGCAGTAACGCATAGATAATAGTTTTAATAATAATAAAAAAGCAATATTCTTCATTTTTAAAGCGACGAAAGTTCTGAAGTGGTATGTTACAATGTTTAAGACAATATTATCATGACATAAGCAATTTTATAGGCAATTCACAAATTATTGTTATTGACGTTCTACAGTAATTACAAATAACAATAATCATAAATTTTGTATGAAACAGGTTTTGTTTTTATTTAACCTGAGAAAGACATCTTATTATAAATTTCATTTCATTCCGTGCTAACGCTTCCAAGGCAAATATTCAGCAGAATATGGATATATATATATGTATATGCAATTCTATACTTAAGTTTATAATAAAATGTAATTTTCCATTAATAAGGAGAAATAGCATATAATTACTGAAGAAAAAAATGATGAATGATCATGTAAGTCTCTTTTCAGAGGATATTTTTCTATATTGTGAACAAATAATAATAAAGACTTTAAAATATTCTAGAAAAGTTTAATATTTTATACTTCCTTATTGCTTCAGAATTTACGTTGATAGACATGGTAAAAATATCCAATTTCGTTTGAATGGCACTGAAATCTTAAAATCAGCGTTAGAACTCAAAATGCAATATTTTCAAGTTATTTTCATATTTTTAAAGCTTTTTTTCATTTACTGAGGGTATTGAATTTAATCTCAGGAAAGGAGACAAGTCGTTCTTAGATAATTTCCCAGCAAACAGATTAAGTTATACTTTAAAAGCTTTGATATGTGTATGTGTAACTCAGATGTCGTCGTTAAATTGATTTTTCCCTTGCATCTTAACATTCAAGTTGCTCATGTGACAGAGAAGATCTGTGAGAAATGCAAGGTCGGGGAGTCATTCTGTATCTTCTAAATTTAAAATTATTTATCTTATTAATTGGAACACCTTTAATTGAACTTACTAAATTCAAATTTTCATCAACTGTTATTGATGATTCAAGAACAGGAACTTTAGTAGGACTTATCAATTAAAACATAATGATATCCTTATTGGTAATAACAGTCCATGACGATGGAAATTCAAACTTAAGTAAACAGTTTTTGAGTTCACTTAAATCCTTAAAGTAAAATTTATTCCTGTAGTCCTTTTTACTTTTTATACTTTCTTCTAAGGCACATGCAAAGTTCTGATTTTCAATTCTTATCTTTTTTGCGTCTGGCTCCTCTCGGTGATTCTTGGCTGTCGTTAAGGATTTCGGACAATTTGGAAATATGGAGGGAATAGCATCTAACTTCAATTGTGGGTGTCGTAAGGAAGCGCTCAGTTTTTCACCTGTTTTCTCTACATATACCTCTGAACATCTCAGGATATCACTCTGTGCAAAGTGATGCTCGCAAATCTGAAAAAAAAAGAAAAGAAAAATCACAATTAATATAAATGTAAAACCATATATATTTAGTTGAATTCCCTTAATTTAAAAGTTGTTTTGATAACATCATATATTTCATTCTGATAAAGTTCAAGCAATATTTATAATTACTATTTTAACTGGTAAAAAATGTTAAACTTGAATTAAAATTATCTAAAAGTTAGAATTTGTGATTTATTTTACAATTTAAATTATGTATATCATGTAATTAAAATTATATCTAATTCCTTTTTCTACTTCATATTATAGATTAATATAATGAGAACGTAAATAATAATTATTTCCTCAAATATATTGAGAATAATTACTGCTACATCTGTTATTTTACACATGTAAAATGTGAAATAAATCATTCTTCAAATATTTAATTCCTAAATTAATTATTAATTTATAATATAATTATTCAGATGTAGCAAAAATGTCTTACTAAACACAGTAAAACTTAATATACCAATAATAATAAAAAATAATTAATTTGATTAATTAAATAGTGAATATTTTTTGTAATTATCAAATCTATTGAAACTTTTACAAATAGAGCCAAATGAACTACAGAATGAGAATTATTTTTTAAGATGAAAAACGTACAATTACAGTTGATTGAAGTAACATTAACTTTAATATTTCTTATCCATGCCACAAGCATGTGTTTTAAATTTTAAAAAAAATGTATTTCACTAACGATTTAATTATTATTATTATTTGAAATAAATAACATAAGACTTACCCTAGAATTTTTTGTCACTTTTAGATTTTCTTGAGGAATAACAGCCAGCCACTTCTTTAGCATGTCTTTATTTTTAGGAAACCTAAAGACAAATACCTTTGATTTTCCATCGTAGTTCAATCGGCAATGGATAACTGAACACTTGAATGGCATTTTTATGAAATTTCTTGAATTAATATAATACTTTTAATGAATATTTTAAGACAAGGCTTATCACACACACGTGCAAAATCAACTCCGTACAGAGACTGAAATGAGTCGTCGAGCAGGCGACAGGAAATGGAGAGAGAAATTTCAACTTTAGGGGGTCGTTGGTCAGCCTTCTGTGGATGACTCATTCCAGAAAGAAGTTTTGGTGCGCAGGCCTTGTCTTTAGGGGGTGTTGGGTAAACTCGCTCGAAAACACATTCTACTCAAGTCACATTACTTTCGTGTAATGCAGTGCATCAGAATATTCAGATTGCATGATTAGGAGAAAATCTCAAAATTGTCTGCGAGTAAACCCACGAAATCTAATAGTATTTACAAGCTTCATGATCTCATCAAGTACGAGTTTCATATTCATAGCATATTTACACAGAGCATCTTGGTGTATAACACAATGTAAAAAAATCAGTATTGTTTCCGGGATAGTTTTAATTAAAGATTCCAAGAAATCCAGATTTTCTGTTATATTTGGTGCTCCATCGGCCGTAATCAGAGGCGTAGTGACAGGGCCCCTCAGGGGGTTTACTTTCTTTAGGTAAACCCGGGTGTCACAATCCCGAGGTATCCTAGTAAACTATCCTCTTCTTTCTTTTCTTCTCTCTTGTCATCTTCTGGTTTTCCTTCCTTTTCTCCCTTATTGTGAATGCCTTATAAGAGGTTGAGGGCTCCCCTTGAGTAGCTATTGCCGCCCTGTTGCTATTAGCTTGTCTTGGGGACTAAATCACCCTCGTGTTTGCCGTGCGGGGAATCCTGGTGATTGAGGATCCCAGAGATCAACACATTACTTTGGCCTTAAGGTAAACGGAAGGTGTGTTGTGGTCCTCAGCAGATCAATCGGCTTCCATGTATCAAGCGGTCATATATCAGCGGTGCGACTCGATAAGGGTGGAGGCCTCGTCAGAGATATATTGAAAGCGTATAAGGTCTGGCTAGCACTGATGCAGTTATACTGCATTCTCTTGTTGGGCTCGATGGTGGGTGGTGCAGTCAGGCCTTGAAGTAATTAACCTCTTTCTATGGAGTGTACTTCTAATTTCTTACTCCCTATGGAGCAACAAATGATAAAGTATCAGAAATATTTTGTTATTAAAAGAACTGAAGGCAATTTCGATAACTTTTCTCCTTTCTTAATTAATAAGAGTCTTATTGGTATAGTTGTAAATGTCAAAAATGTTCGCAAGATAAAATCTGGTGATCACTTAGTTGAAGTTTTATCAGTTGAACAGGCCAAAGCCACCCTAAAACTAAAATGCCTAAGTAATATAGATGTTATAGTATCTCTTCACAGTAGGTTAAAATATACACGGGGAGTAATTTTATCAGATGAACTATTTAATGCTTTAGAGAAGAAAATTTTGGATAATCTCATTGACCAAAAAGTACAACATGTGCAGCGCATTACAATCAGGAGAGAGGGCAAAATTATAAGAACTAAACACCTTAGACTCACGTTTGCTACTCCTATACTACCTCAATCTATTAAAGATAATATTAACAAAACAAATAAGTTTGTTTTATTCAATATTAAAAAAAAAAAATCGTTCAATGAATATTATTTTCTTTGGATCTTTATGGTTATAATTATTCGAAAATTCCAAACAAGTTTTTTGTCGAAATTTCAGTGTTTTGAAATATTATTTGACGTGCTGTTTTTTAATTTCTCATAATAGATTAAATCATTTTATTTAACAAGCAGTACTTCTCTAATATTTTTGACATCCTTTTATAATAAAAATGTGAAAATTTAATCAAATTTTGTTTATAATAACGTAATAAATAACTATGCGCAAAAAATAAATAAATAAATAAATAAACAAACAAATTATTACTATGCACTTTTTGGCCTGAATGTGGAGCTATAACTAAGAACTCCTGCTTTTAACACTTTATCGATGGAAAACTGTCAGTCCTTGCTATTTCCATTGATTTATGTTTTGTAGAACAAAAATAGAGAAAGTGAAATAATCACCAAGCCTTTGAAAAAAAAGAAAGAAAAATTAATATTTAAATAAAGTAGAAAAGGAGGTATATAAATTTATATTTCTTTTAATTTGCCTTGTACCAGCAAATTAAATCCTTATCCGCGGCCGAATAAAAACCTTCCGACGGGCCGTAGTTTGCTCATCTCTAGCATAAGAGTTTAAAAAAAGAACAGAATTAAGTTCATTTTATGTCAAATCTGCTAAATTGAACTCAGAACCAGAAAGTGTATATTTCTTGTTAAAGAAAAGCAAGCAAACATGAGGCAACAACATAACATTCATGTTATTTTTAGTTTTATAGCAAAATAAATGTTTCGGTGGAAATGGACAGCACCAGGAATCTTTAGATTTGATACTACATAACAGTCGAGAATGTTAATTTTCATTTTAAATAGGATGGTGTCCAGATAATTAGTTCAATGTGTGAGACTTTTTCGTAGTCATTAAAGTAATCACCCGAACGTCATCGTTTATATTCATGTTAAATGTCTCAGAATTATCCTTTTCTTATCTTAAATAGTGGTCGAATGTATACTAATGAGTACAAGGTAGTAGTAAAATGATAAATAAAACCAAAATAATGAGTTAATTATCACAGCCAATCAAAGCTATGTTGATCAGCAACAAGTTTGCAAACCATTAATTTTCATTGAAAAACTTTTTACCTAAAAAAAATGTCAATCTAAAAAAAAAAAAAAACTGTTTTTGTATTGAAGAATTTTACTAGGATTTTAAGAATAAACCTAAAACTTTCTCATCACAAAGTTTATTTTTAATTTCCGCCAACTGTTTCCAACAATTTTTCCTGTTTCAAATGTCAGTTTTTTTTTTTTTCCAATTGATATAAATTGAAAGAAAATAAGTGTTTGGTATGGTCCAGCCCGGTCGTACATGATCTTGAGTTTTGGAGCCTCCAGAATTTTATCTCTAGAAATAGCAAATTGTTTGCTTATTCTTAATTCCATGAAACTATTACCACGACTTTCTTTGTATTAATTGTGTTATACAATCTTTCGCTTTTCTAGTTATCAATAGGGTATTTCAATGGAAATTCATCTGTTGAAAAAGATTACCTTCATCAGCATAATTAATATTCTATTATTTGATTCTTTCATGTGAAAATGACAGAGAGGCTTGGCTTCTGAGAAACAAAGTTTAATGAATAACGTATTAAGTCAATTTTGAATCTTTAAATAAGCATAAGAATCTATAAACAAGCACATTCTTCCTTGGGAGTTTGTAAAAGATTGTTTTAAAATATTGTTTCCCGACAGAGGAGCAGCTGAAAAATAATGTACATAATACAAAAGTGGTAAACTTTAGACTTAAAAACATCTGCTTCTTTCTCTAGGATTGGATATGCTGAAGTCCATCCTAATTGGTCAGTAAAGAATCGATTGCGAAAAGTTTGCTCATTGCTTCTTAATTTCAAGTTATTACTTTGATTGTTGCTCTTGCAAACTACTGTGTTATTTCTATTTTCGTTTATTATTTCTGAAAACGGGAAATTTAATTGCTTTATTTTAGTAACAAATTTGCTTGAATTTCTGTGGTAGGTACATATTTTTCCTATATTAATGTTAAATATTCTAAAATATTAAATTTTAGAAATTCTAAAATATTAAAATTTAATTAAATAATTGTTCTTATCGAACTTTATTATCATTATGTATTCGTTTTTGGGAATATTGTTAATTAAAGTTTCATAGTTGGTAAGAACTGTATTTGGACATTCTACCTTTTTTTAAATGTATGTTTGAAGAAGTGAAACTTTATTTTTACTATGTTAATTTATTATTTTTTCTTTTTGCATATATCTTCATTAAAATTAACTCAAATTTATATCTTTTTAATTGAATTAAAATTATTCTTTTAAATTTAAGCAAAGAATATGCGAAAAAGTTATTCAAACAAATTGATTAAATGTAATAATTTTATTTTAACCAAAAAAAATTAATTTTAAAATGAATTCGTTAACTTGGTGATTATATAAATTACAATAATACTTCAAGTGTGCTAAATGCGTTTAATATCATAAGAAAATTGCTCGTGAGAATTGAGTGGAAGATAGAAATAGATATAGGATGAATTCATATAAAATTTATTTTATCCGTTAGAGGAGTAACAATATTTTATTGTATAATTTTCGCAATATCTTACATACACATTTAATTACTAGTTTAATTTGTGTGCAATATAATGTATTTCAGAGTTATTTTAGTCACAACTTTCTAATGAAACAAATGGTATTTTTTTTCCTAAAAAGTAAACGCTTATAACGAATGATGTTAATTTGTTGCTGCTTTTAATTATAAGCAGCTAAGTTTACGTGAAACAATTTAATTCAGAATTTGGCTTCTATAATGAAGTAATAAAATGCTTATATTTCATTTAATGTAATTTCGGCATCTATTATGAGTTTATTGAAATTTAGTCTAAATTTCAATACGAATTCGCAATTCTGTAATCTCGAGTTTTGAATTTTCTTTTTAATCAGCCAAGTAGAGTATTTTATACTAGAAGTTTAATATTTAAGTAAAAATTTATTTCATTTTTATTTATTTGGTATAACTTAAGACTTGAAGAAAATTTTCATGATATTTTTTAAATTTACTTATATATATTATTATCAATTATTGGAAATTCTGATTACTAGTGTTACTTTTAGTTCACTCATAAGTAATAGGATAATAATTTTCACTATTTCTCAGTCGAAATTTTAAATTATCAGCCATTTATTAGTCCTTTAACATTTCAAAATTTGGCAAAAATGAAGTAAAGCAATTTTTTATTGAAGTTATATTTATTTACTGAATTTAAATAACTTTATAATGATAATTTTATATTTATTTAAAAATTTTTAATATACTGTCAATAATAAAAAATCTTATATTAGCAATTAAAAGTGAACTAAACTTAAAAATGTACTAAAATTATGAAATTTCTTAACGTTGAATCCTAAAATTCTAGTTTCTGTTACTTTTTTAAATAGCCAATATCATAAAATTTTAAATTTATCTTCGTTTCATTCGGAACTCCCTATTAAATGATCCACAGTCAGTACTGTTTGGAGTTTTTTAAAAACTTAATATAAAATTTTCCCGAGAAAATTCACAATTCAATTTTATGCAGAAATAGATTTTAAGTTTCAACCGGTTAGAGGTTGTAACAAAATTTGAATCTATAGATTTTATATTATGTACATAGGTTCAGTTGTCGTCAAAGGTAATTTTTTCCGTGTGCAAAAAGTGACCTTTAAGAGACAATTAAACCAATTTTCACATCAATAAAAATAAATTAAAAATTTTCGAGAAGTATTTTTTTTTAAATGCACCTAAATGTGATATATAATTCGATTTTCATTTCTTAATCAGTTAGATAATCGGTTTTTTTTTAATCCTTTCACTTTTTAAGTTTCATACTTTGCACAAAACTTGTGATACTATTGTTTTTTTATTACAAATCTTGTAAATGTATAAATAACGAAAATATCTTAATTTTTTTCATATTAAATTTCTGGAATATTAGAATGGTCAGTTCCATAATAATGCATATGAGAGGGGTTTTCATTTTAGTATAAAGTTTTTTACCAAATTATTTGAGTTAATATTGTATGGTAATTTTCGGATCTATTAACTGAGGGAGATTACTGAAGAGTAAACTCATGAAAAAAACACATTTAATTTTGTGAATACGCCAAGATTCACAATGCCCTTTAAGAATCCTAATTGTTATACAGGTTATCTAATTTACATACCAAAAAGAAGTGATTACAATGAGTAAATCAAAGTAATTTGTTTTTAATATTGAAAAAAATAAAGTTCAATGAATATTAGTTTTACTGGACGCTTCTAAATGTTATAATCATTCAAAAATTCAAAACTAAAAATTTTTGGAAATTTCAGCGTTTTGAAATATTTGACGTGCAATTCTTTAATTTCCCATTAGAGATTAAATCATTTCATTTAAAAGTTTTTCATTTTTTATTTCCTTTTATGATAAAATGCAAGAAATTTGATATTTTGACTATAATTACGTAATAAAAAATTATTCGCAATAAAAGAAAAAATTTCATATATATATATATGTATATAAACTGAAATATTATTATTGGAAACTTGTAAAAATTTAAATATGTGCTAATAACAGAAAAGTCAAATTTTACTTAAGTTATCAAGAAGCGATATTGAAAGGTCAGTTTCAGTTGTTATTGAGACTTAGTGAAATTATACAATCCATTGTCCCAAAATAAAAATGAAACCTAAATTTGGAATCAAAAAAATTGGTTTTATGGTATAAAAATGAAATTTATATTATCAACATAACGTTTAGTAATTTAAATTTTAAACAATAAAAATAATTTTGATTTACATCAGTGGTCTGAATGATGAAATTTAAAAAGGTTATTTTAAACGTGAAATTTACCATAAAGTTGTTTTCCTCCGGAATTTTTCTGAAATAAAATTTTTCGTTTAATCTGTGGTAAATGAAATGTTTAAAAAGATATCGTTGTGAAACATCTGGTGAGATGATCCTAAATTAGGGGGTAAAGTCTTACCCAATTATTTTTTAGAAATAAGTAGTTAAAGATTGTGAAGTTGGTAATATTGTAGAATTTTTGAAAATTTGTTAAGATATAGCATATGTTCAACACCTAATGATCAACAATTTTTAGTCTTTCATGAATAAGATAATGTACAATTAATAAAGAAAATGTTTAATTGCTTCAATTGGTTAACAAGCTAGAAAAAATACACTAAATATTTTTTTAGACTTTGTTATGGAAATATTAAATGACATTGAAATCAATTTTCTTAAAAGTTAAAAATTAATGGATTGTTAAAAAAAATATCCCGACCATAAAATAGTAAGATCTGGGTCGAGGCCAACAGTGCACATATCTGTTTTCCTAACCGAGGGCTCTGAGGTGCAAAGCATATGTCGCAGTTAGGTGGTCAGCCCAAAGCGAAATCCCCGCTGTTAAGTACCCAAGCATGATTTGCCTGATGTTCCCACCCACCCATTGAAAAGATAAGTCGTCCCAGCTCGAGTATCGAACCTCACACCTGCGCCTTGGGAGTGCTATGTCACTGTGCTCAGTAATGTAAAAATTTGGGTAAATTTTATCATAGAAATTTCCATGAAATAGAACTCTATAGAGAAATTACGGGACTATGAAAAATGTTACTCAGCAGTATAGAAAAAGTATTAAACCTGAAACTCTATTAGAACCTCCAGCCTGTATATTCTTGTAATGTAAAGATAGAAGAGGTTGTCATTCAAATACTTTTAACTATATCTACATCAATAGCAAGCTGTGAACGTTCATTCAGCAAAATGAAATTAATTTTTTATGTATGATCAACCAAGATTCAAAACCGTCAATAGGTTTTAACAACAGATAATTATTTAGTTTATAAAATGTAAATATAATATACTTCTATTATTTTTTAATCTGTGGTAATGTTCCTAAAAACATAGATCTTTTTAAACTGTACACGATGCATGCCAATAGAATATTTACTACTGTAATTTATGATCTTTCCCCCGTTACGGCGATAATCGTTAGGGGTTATAACGGAAAAGTATTTTATATTTTAAAAGGCAGTGCGAAACAGGATAAGTTTAAGATAACGATTATATATATCCCACATTAGTATGGGAAAAAAAATTTAAAAAAAAAATAATTTTTCAAACTGGCAAGGTGCATTTTTAAAAATTTGAGATCCATTAAGCTGAAATAATAAGCAATAGTTTTATTGTTCTTAAATTTAGTAAATTTTGTAACATAAATTTAGAAATACCTTAGGTTGTTAAAAAAATTATAGCTTTTTGAATTATTGTAATTTTTTTTAAGTAATAAATGTGTTTTTTTGTAATAAAAATGTTTTTATTTTATTAGAAATTCACACGTACATTGAACTGTAAACTAAGCAATTTTATGTGTTTTAATTATATTCAGTTTGGAATCTCTTATTTAATCAAGTTTTTAGAACATTTCATAACAGTATTCAGTTAACCCGATTAATCATTTTTTTTTATTTAACGTAGTTCATTTTTTTGTTGCTTTGAGTTGCATTTTTCCCTTTAATTTCGTCTATTTAATCAGCTTTTTTTATGTAATCGATATGTTCTTATCATTAATTTAGATTGAAATAACAAAACTAAATTTTAAACGTTCTATTACTTCTATTACTATTGTTTCATTTATTATTTCATTCAACATTTTTCGCCTAAATGAATGGTATTTTCATTACAATAAATCTTAAGAAAGAACTTAGCTTGAGGTATATAATATCATTATTTTTTAGCTTCAAATAATGCAATCATTAGTATAATGAAGGTATCATTTACCAAACTGGTAAATTAAATTAATTTTGTTTTCAAACATGACTAGAAAAGTGGATGAGATAATGATTTTCCAACAACAATTTCGCTGTCAAACATAATTAGATTTTAAAATATAGATATAAATAAAAAATATATAAGATTACTATATAGATTTTTATTTGTAAAATATAATAATTATTTTCTATATGTTTAAAGCTTAATTCTCTCGATGTAGTGGACAATGTAAATGTAGTTTCAACTGCAAAGCAGGGTTTAAGATTAAAGCAGATGCATATGGGGCAGCTGCCCCCACATCTGAGGACCCCCAAATTGAATAAAAAGTTTATTTTACCTTGTCAATTAAATAGAATCATTTGCCAAATCGAATAGAAAGTGTTGTGAAGCAGTGGGGGGCTACCCAAAGAAGTTATTGACCCAGTCCCCAATTATTATAAGTAGAGTCCTGTTCAACATATCCCTTCTATGCACTTTCAAAGGAATACTTTCTGAATCAGAGCTATAACCATTTCCCACTCTAAAACTTTTAATCTGTTTATGAAATATCAAATAAAATTAACTGCATAACATTTAAGCATTTAATATAATTTCAGGAATTAAATTCATTATAATTCTAATTTGTTTTAAAAATTGTATAAATTTTTCGTAAGGAATATTTACTTTCCAGTATTAACCTTACGCTATTTAAAATTATATATATATATATATATATATATTTATATATATATATATATATATATATATACCAAATTAACAACTTGATTTTCATAGAAAGATAGAAATCAGAAACAGAAATTTCACTTTTTACTTGAAATTTCATTTTTTATTTGTAAGCATTTCCTATCACTTGACTATTTTTTTTTTAAAAACCATGTTTTTTAGTATTGACGGTAAAACATAATAATACATATACTTTATTTCACTATTTGTTTTATTTTACATTCAATCTCTTCAGTTTCTTACGTATAGACACTGGTTGCTCATTGACCATATAGTTATTATCTGGTAAAGATACACTACCCGACATTCAAAATTAGGCTACTTTCAAGGTAGACGCAGCTTACTGAGTTATGCAAATGATGTGGAATGCGCAGTTCTACAGAGCACTTAGTATAAGATATAAGGGCAGAATGGGCTATGTTCTCGCCGTTATTGCGGCTTTTAAAATTATCTTTGAAAGCTTGTTCTTGTCGCAAAGTTATAGAGAATATAAGGACAACGTCGACAAGAGTCAGTTCCAGCAGG
Organism: Latrodectus elegans; assembly: GCA_030067965.1. Classification (NCBI taxonomy): domain Eukaryota; kingdom Metazoa; phylum Arthropoda; class Arachnida; order Araneae; family Theridiidae; genus Latrodectus; species Latrodectus elegans. Next base: position 88,499,286 of record CM057815.1, read on the forward strand.
CAGGCGGATGATTGGATTGAGAAAGGCAGGATGACAGTCACGTCCATTGTGCCCCAGCTGTGGAGAAGATGGCTGGAGCAATGGAATGACACAGGAACTGTGGAACGTTTGCGAGGTGTCGATGCTACCAGAGTGACATCTGATCTCTTTGATCACCGCGTTCGACGAAAGGTGGTAACTGCTCCGCAAAGCACGTCTCCGAACTATTTGCTGTTGATTTGTTGCTAGTAGCCTGCGCTCATAGTGTCCGATAAGAACACAGCCATTGACCCCACAGCATAGATGTCAATGGTGCCTGATTAAAGCTATGTGGACGACGGAATGGCACAGGATAGTCTTCTCAGATGTTCTGTTTCTTCAGTGATAGTCGCAACATACGATGGAGAGTGGCGTCGACGTGGAGACGGGTCCAATCTTGCAGCAATTCTGGAATGCCCCCCTCCGCGGGCCCCATTGTCTTCTCACCTCTTGTTTGCATTCACACACTATGACAGCTCAACGTCATAGGGATGACGTATTGCGGCAGGTGACAATACCCTACTGTCATTGGGGGTACCCAAAGCTCTTTATAACACCCGATCGCACATTGCTCGCATCATCCTACGTTAAGGTACCCGTCTAGGTTGGAAGTTCATTTTCTTTAGGTTGCATCGAAAAGTTGATTATTTTTTTTTTAAAGAGAAACAATAATTTTAATAGCACTTTTCTAAAACTTCCTTTTTCAACAAAATTTGCACCCCCGTTAACACTTTACCTAAATTTATAATGAAGGTATTTGCCCATATTATTAAATGATATTAAGTACGAATGTGAAAATTTTTGTTGAATATATTTGAAAAATATTTACAGTTTTTTTTTTAAAAAACAATATTTATGTTCTGTGAAATTTCGTAAAATATCCGCATTGCCGGTTATATTAAACCTTATTTACTTTATCTCTCATTATTTTTCTTAGCTTCAATAAAAAAACATGAACTTATGTTCAAATTAAGATTTATGCCTTAAATAATTTTTGCACCCTGTCAGCCATTTTCATAAATTACTAAAATTTACCAGAAAACAACTTATTCCACGAAAAGAATGCTATATGATTTTAAAAGATTGATGTTATATTTTTACACCATTATTTACCCAAAAATCTATTATTCTTTTAAAATTATTTTAAGAAAAAGTTGTTTTGAAAGTAATACTTTAAATTTTAATGAAAATTATTCTATTATTAAAGAACACTTTAATGAAACGTTATCAGGATTTTAAAATTGATTTTCCTAGATATTTAAAAAAAAAATGTTGGTTCAAGAATTGAAATTATATTTGAATTTAAATTTTTAATACTGCATAGATTTCCAATTCATTATGACATTCTATTCACTGCGTTATGATTGCATAAAAAGTAATGAAAGATCATTCACTAAGAACAAATATTGCAGGAATGTAAATTCTATTTGCTCATTGTATTATTGAAATTTATATTTTATTAAAATAATTACTTTTTAATTTTTTACATAAATGTTTAAAATCAAAACACACACAAAAATAAATATTTAATTTTAATTAAATAACTAACCACGAAATTTCTTAAACATTTTACGTTAGTTTTACGAGTTTTACATTTTAAATTTCAAGCCTAATGCAATTGTTCCTTACATTTAATAGATGGAGAGATTAAAATACTTTAAATCTTATGTTTGGAAATATTTCGGAGCACTTTTGATCATTTGATCATTTTTTCCCGAAATATATTAAAACCAAGAGCGTAACCTTTGTAAGTCTGTATGCATCATATGAATCCTCAGTTTTCATATTGTTTGCTCTTAAATGTCTATTAACATGCTCATCGATACTGAACTGATTACACACAGCTCGAAAAATATATGTAGAATGAAAAAGAACCTAGTTTGATGTTTGTTATTCTGTGTGTCAATTTCTTATTTAAAATTTATCAAAATATTTTAAATATATACTTTAAGAAATCTGTGATTGTCAAATAATTATGTTCCTCAAAATATATATTCTTAAAATCGAGAACGTGACCTTTGTAAATAACCCAAATGCATCATGACTTTTTAGTCAGTCAGTAATGTCTGCCCATAAATGTTGTTGTTACTAATGACACTTGGACGAGCCAAGCTTGTTTTGCTCGGCTATGCGAATTTAAGTCAATTGGGAGCATCTTTCGTTTAATCAGAGCACCATAAAGGTGAAAGTACGACTTTAGCTCTTAAAATCCTCCAATAGATGGCAGCACTAGACGATCTGCTATCTCAATTTTGGCATTGATCTGAAGGGGGAGTAAATTTATCCATACCATTGCACCCATGGTAACTGCTCAACGACTGACCACAGATTTTCCCATTCAATTCCACAGATTTAATGATCATGTATATCGCATGTACTCGGTGGGTCTTTGGGAAATGAATCCCACCCTTCTGGATGGAAGGCCGATACCCTAACCAAACCAATAGGCTATTATGACCTTGCCCATAAATGTTTTGTCTATTAACGTGCTCTTCGATATCTCAAGTGCTTCGTATCTCAAATAATATATGTGCATATGGGCTTGCAAAGGCCACACTCTCGATTCGATATCTTCCTGTCAAACGATCGAAATGTGGGATGTTTCTGCATATGTTTCATGGTCAATTTCTTATTTAAAACATGTTTGTTATGCAGTATCATTCATCTGACAAATTACCTGTGTTAAGTGACCTGTTATATTACTCTGCATTGATTACCATGCTGTGTACCAAAATTTATGCATCTATCTTGTATCCTTTATTAGATTCATCATGAATTGCCAATATGGTTGTGGTCGTATATGCCACGATAAAATAAATGCCTGCATTCCGTGCTACCAATTGGTTCATGGAAAATCCACCGCAGATGAAATTCTGCAATGGATCGAAAGAAAACAGTATTCTGAAAGTAAGTAAAGTTTATAACAAAATATTTTCATAAACTTCATACTGTTTCTTATCTATGTCAATTTCACTAATTCAGCGTCACTGATATCAATAGAATTTTCATCGAGGTTCCAATATAGTAAGCTCATTTCTGGAGAAGGAAGGAAATGTTCAATGTTGATTTAAAAAGAAAAAAAATTCATGTTAATATGTGCAAAGTTTACAGTCCTAATATTTTATGAGAATATTATCCATAAATGGCTAATGAAATGCATACTTTGCGTTCAGAGTGCCAAATAAAAACCAATAAGTAAGAAATTGGTAACTTGCATAGATATGAATTAAAAATTTACTCCTCTGAATTTAAGCACAGTTCATGAATTCGATTTACTCCGAGTGTATTGAGTTTAGCGATTTAGAAACCAGTTCAACCCATGTTTCTCAGTTAAATCAGACTTCAAGTGCAAGATGTTACCAATGCTGATCCAACCGATATAAATATATAGTCCGTCCTGTCCTATAAATACCTAACAAGGCCTAATCAGAGGGCTGTGCAAGACGTCGTTAAAGTAATAAAGAAGAAAAAATAAAGAATATCATATATGCGTGCAGGGCTGCTTCGTAAGTGTATAACTATACTAGCACATGAAAAATGAAATATTATTTTACAGAAATCCCTCATTTACATCCTGCTAAATTGGAAAGCTGTAAGGAAAAACTTTTTTGCCGTTAAAATAGTTTCCCTGGTTATAGTGTTAAAGACTAAGCTCTAACCCGATTTCAACCATTATAACATTTAATTGTGATAAAATTGGTGAAAGAAAATTATTTTCTTTGGAACTTAAAAATTTACATTATTCTATTGTTTCAATGCTTATATTTGTACAATTAATGAAATTAATTTTTCAGTGAAGCTAAATCCGAACGGCTAAAGCACTTGCCTTCGATTTAACTATTCAAGAGTTGAAGACTTTTTTAGGCTTCCAATCTAATGACATTTAGGTTTCAATTAGAATTTTGATTGAAATTCCCTTGAATTTTGAGCCATGGGAATTTACATGAGAATCAACTGGGAGTATTGGACATTTTGAGGGTTTAAACACAACAAATAGTCTTTTGTTTAATGTATTGTCTTACCTTTAATATGAAAATAAGTGAATATTACTAAAATATGCTCAAAAAAAGTGTTTTGTCTTCTCGCATGAAATTAAATTAGTACCGAGAAAAACAAAAATATTTGTTAAAATAATAAATATTGAATTAATATTAGATATATTTATACAAGATATATATTTCTCAGGACTGTCAGAAACATAGACTTTTTTCTATGTTTCTGTTATAAATTAATAAATTCCTACTGAGAAAGAAAGAAAAAAAAATTCTTCAAATAATTTTTGAAGTTATTCTAAATTGATCATTAACTTAATTGTTTTCCTTACTTGGAAGACTTTCCATTACCATAATTAGTAGTATAATAAAAAATAAATTTTTTCATATGTAAGAAATATTTGATAAAAAAAAATTCTAAATCATTTAAAAAATTTCAAAGCTCTCGTGTGATATTCCTGTGAATTTTTACAAGTACCAAGGGAATAAACCAGACTTACAACAACCTGATTTTTTTAAATAATAACCTGGTTTTTATAAATAAACCTGATTGATAATATAATAATCTGATAAATAAACTTGAATTTTTTTTCCTCGTGAACAACCTCAACTTCAATGTGTTTAGTAGTTTGGAGTGTACTTCATGCTTAATGCCCTTTATAATTAGCCCTTATGTACACAAAAAGGGGGGCAATGTAGCGATAGGTAAATCAATAAGTTATTTTAAATATATTATAAAAGATTTTTATTTTAAAAACTATTCACGCTATACATTGTTGGAAAAAATAGATGTCTTCATTCAATTTAAAATTAAATTTCTTGATAAATATTTAATTTGTCAAGGATAATTTATTATCATAAATTTCTATATTTTGATTATTTTAGCCATAGGAAATATCTAAATACACCCTGTTGTTTTGAAAGTTTGAATGAGACCAAATGATAAGGTTAAACTCCGACATAGTGGCTCACTTATCAAAACTCCATTTAACCCCATGAAATTTCTTAGGCGTATAGAACCTCCTCTGTATGAGTATGTTCACTTGATTCTGGGAATAAATTTGAATCTTTTCAGGCAAGACAGTAACAACTTTCAACACAATGTGTTATGGGAAGATCACTGAATATAATTTGGAAGAGGTGCAGAACACTTGAAAATTTTGTACTATTAGTGGAATTGTTAAATATTGTAACTGGACCCTTTTGTTTAATTTCTGATGAATTTCCTATCAGCCTTTTATTAATAATATAAAAAAAGTATGTTTCAGTGGTCAAAATTAATTTGAAAAAATTCCGTAATAAATAGTGTTGTTTTTTTTTAACACCATTGCTGCCTCTTATGCGCAAGTGCGTCTGTATCGTACTATCTCATGTGCCGGCAACTCTCTAGGATGATGATTGACCATTTTAAGCTATGTGCTTTATTTTCAGTGCAGCATTAGAGGTTGAATGAACAAGTTTTTTTTGGCTTGTCAGTTAAGCATTTATCTTAATGTGTGGTTATGTTGTATTTCTTTTCAGTGCAATTTTAAAAATGGCATACATTACGTCCACTTTCTGAAAATGGATGTATAAATTTGACTTTAAGTAAATGTGTTAAAAACAAATTACTGTTTGAGAATGTAGAAAATTGTAATTTGGTACCTTTCACATTTTATTCGCTATTCCTAGTGGTCACTCATAGAAAAAAATAATAAAATGAATCCTCATCAATTTTGGAACTGAATGGAGGTCCGGAACGCCTGCATCGCAGCATGGATACATTAAGTAATTTCAAATCAGTGCAGTTGGTTAACTTAATAAAAGATTGTGATAAAAATGTTTAAAAAATTTGCCTGCTATTTATTTTAACTGACAATCAACATGATAACAAGGTTATATGCAGTCATTCTTGATTCAGTCCCAATGACTGTAAGTTATACTTCACATTAAGAAAACTTAGAAAAAATGGTTCTGAGGAAAGAAACTAAATTTTATCTGATTTATTTCATGTTGAGAATTTTTATGTTTCTTAAGAGATATTTGCTTTAGTTTCCTAGGGTTCCATCTGATGTTAACTGTGCAAAGCTGTGTGCTTTAAGATCGGAATTTTTAAGTTCGGTGATTCATCTAAAGATTATTTTTCTCATATAATATTTTTTTTACCTCAATTTATTATTTTTTTTTCAATGAGGTTTTTTTATAAATTAACAGGATTTTTCAGTGATAAAGTAGTCGTTTCATTCCTTTCAGTGGAGATCATGATTATGCCCTTTTATTACAGTTCTGAATGATTTAAAGTATTCCTGATATGTCAGATAAGATTTCAGCTGCATCCCATCTTATTGAGACGACTTCGTCAATTCGCCTTGTTGATGAATTTGCTGCCTGCCTTAAAATCACATTTCTCGAGAGGCAGCAATTATACGAAATTCAAAATCAAATATCTGAATGTTATCGGCAATGAGAAAAAAATCCATTTATGATTTTTACCAATAATAAACAAGTACTTTAAATTATATATTTTTCTGTTCATTTAAGTTTTCAAAATCCTGAACGTAACCTGTTCTAAGTAAATGGTTTTCAAATTTTCAATGAATTGGCAATATTGCTTCCAAATCTAAACACGTTAGAAATAGAGCAAAAGAAAAAGCTAAATGAAAGAGACAAGATAAAATATCCACATTATGGTTAGTTTAAATAGGCAAGGATGTGATTTAAATTTTTATTTAATTATAATTTTTATTCAATTATAATTGAAACTTCTATTTAGTTTAAAAAAAGTACTTCATACATTAGAATTCACTTGTTCTGACATAGTTGAAGAAATTCCTTACTTATAAATCAGTGATTCTTAAACTTCTTTGTGCCCTATATATTTAACAATGTCAAAGTTTGCCCACCCAAAGAAATAGGTTAAAACTTTCTTATTTATCTATTATATACTGTAAAAAATAGTTTATGATTATAATTTTGAATGTCAAATAAAATATATGTATTGCGAAAGTAAAAATACCCGGTATGTTTATTACTTCACACATTATAAAAAGGCATAACTACAGACATCTCTAAAATTTCTTGGCATACAAAAGAGCTGCAGTGCAATGGTTGCGAATCACTGGTTTAAAGTATTCATCAATATTCCTCACCTCATAAAGGATATGAGAAATTTCCTTATTTATGCAACAGAAGCTTTTTTTTTTTATCTAGATGAGTAAATGAGAATTTTTCTTGAAAATAAATTATCTGACAATCTTTATTATTTTTTAAACATTATATATGCAGTAAAATTATGAAAAAAGCATGGAAACTTTTATTTAACTTTATCATAACTTTTATTTTTATGCTTTTTTTCATGTACAAGAATTTTAGTTTAACTCCTTAACTGCCGAAGAAAATTTTCAAATTTGCTCGCCAGGGCCACCAGTCGCTTCCCACTCACACCAGGTGCATGCAGTTATGTTTTGTATCACATAAAGAGGAAAGCTTTATGTTTTTCATCCTAATTTTCATTTTTATAAATAAAGGGAAATAAAGAAATTATAAAATTTAAAGTATAAAGTTAAAAAAGTTACAATAAAAAAATCAGAATCCTCATCCAGTGTAATATCATATTTTCAACATTTGTGTTTCTGAAGATAAAGAAAATAGTCATCTAGTTCTCTGTCCTTACTATGACATATTCAACCAAAAATGAAGAGCTCTATAATATAGTGCCATGAAAATAAAAGTGAAAGAATAAAAAGTTACTAACTACTTGAATAACATCTGGAAGAAGCAAGTTTCCCCTATTCCATGAAATATTCCCCTCTAAAAATTGCCTGTTCTTTGAAATAGGAAATTTTATTATAAACAATGCTATGGACATTTTGTTGCATCCCATAGCCATGGGTCTAACTTTATAAATAGCAGTATATTACAAAAAATCGTATATCTAGAAAGCATATATGTATATGCATATGAACGCGCATGTCCACTCAAGACAGTTGAAAGCCTTTGCATAGTGGATTTGTACCCTCGCGGCAGTTCAGGGAATAAGAATTCACCGCAACTTTGAGAACTTTTAAGAGGAATCATATTTCGTCTAAATGAGATAAACATTTTACAAAAAACATTCATTTCATTAGTCAAAATTGCCCCATTTATTATGGTAAACAATGTTATATTGTTTTTGAAGTAGATTTAATAATTTAATAACTGCAGGAGTTCACTGTTTAAAAATATTAAAATAACTTAATGTCAAAAGTGAAGAACACTTAGATAATTTTTATTTTATTTTGTAACAAGAAATAAGTGTATTTGCTTGTTGAACAATGTACATAATTAATTAAAACAATTTTGTTATCTTCTTGCAGACGATGCTGTTTTCAAAGTTGAAAAATTTTTATTTGAAAGGTCCCAGGAGTACCTGCGAGTCGTAAGTTACTTACTACATATAAATTTTATTACATTGTATATATGACAAAATGTTAACAAAGATTTTCATAATTTTAGTAAAGAATGTTTATATTTTTATAACTTTTTAGGTATTTTAATCTTTTACAGCGCAAAATGCTAACGAAAATGTTTTATTTGGCCAACTTACATTTTACTTTGTGTACATTTCATCAGAAATAAAACTAAAACATTTTACTGATTATATTTACAGTGGAAATCTTCCTATACAGTAATATTTTATAAAATTTTCTTCATAACGTTTTACATTTCTCTAACATTTAATGTAGAAAGAAAGAAGGGATTTCTTTCTTGTTTCCTTTTTTTTTTTCATTTATTTTTACAGAAATAAGATTATATTACATTATTGTATGCTTGAAAAAGTTACTTTAAATACTATATCAAATTGTAAAGCAATTTAAAATAGCTATTTTGTAGATTTTAAATTAATGTTTTCTGATGTTCTAATGAGCAAAATTAAGTAGAAGAATTTTATTGATTACCAAAATAATTTTAAAGTTTCCCGTAAATGATATCAAATCTTATTATGTTATCAGATTAATATTAAATGATATCAGATTAATCTAAGTTCAAAATTTTGTCTTTTAAGATATTAGGGAATTCTTATTTTCCTTCAAGGGAAAGGGTTGCAGGGGTTTGAATTATTATAAAAAATTCCTAAAATTCCTTTTTATTTAAAACATGTCTTGAAATGTCCTTATTTTTCAGAATAAATCCTGAAGTTCCAGAAATTTTTTATGAAATTCTTTCCATAGGTTAATTTTATTTTAACCTGGATAACTGAATTAAATTCAAGTTAAATTAAATTACCCTTTCATCGAGTGTATTATGGATCTTAAAACGTATATATTAACTAAATTGCTGAATCAATTTTTATTGCTGATTAAAATTATTGTAGAAGGAAGAAGAGGCTTATGCAAAAGTTTTTAACCTTCATATTCAAGAGCATGAATGAATAATTAGTTAAGTTTCCACTACTGTACAACAAATTACTCTTCTTTAAAAATAAATAACAATAATTGATGCGCTAATAAAGGACTGTCTAGGGGCATCAAAAATTGATGCATAGAAAGTTATCTACAGAATAGGAATTAATAAAATTTCAGAATAAAGAATTATTCCAGAGTATATAATTACAAAGTAGCGAATTCAAATAAAATTATATGATCTCTAGCCTAGATGTAATTGATGCTTGACTAGAGGGGGTCCCCAAAATTTAGATCAAATACACCCTTGGAGAGCCAAACTAAATAAATTGGAGGTGTGTGCCTAGAATACTGGATCTCCTTCACTCAAAGTTGCAACAGCATTCCTTTACTAGAGGAGGTCAACATTTTATTCTGCAGTGCTTAAACAGATATAACTACCAGATCTTCTGCAAAATTTATTACCAAATGTGCTCCAATTGTAAAGCTAGATCGTCAACTTCCCAAATCGATGCAGTCACCTACCGATCATATGCCAGACATTTTCCATGGAAGAGAATTTGGCATAGAAACATGGGCTATAAGTTTTTTGGCATTATTTTGCTGAAAAATAAGTCTTAGTACTTCAAAAGAAGCTGATGTATCTAATGACAATAAAAGAGATGACTCAAGAAAAAAGGCACCTCCGAAAATAATTTCTAGACGAACACCTGTGTGGCATGCAATAGTTAAATAATGAACAGGATCAAGATGATCGTCAGGACACAGTTGGAACCATGACTAAATTAAATGTTCATACATTCATATACTTGATGCATGATTGTAATATTGGAATTGAATTTAAAGCTAAAATTTTGTCTGTGTAACAGTAATGGACAATCCAAGGTTTGTTGCTTTACTAATTAAAAAACTATAATCCTAATTATTTTAAGTATTTTAACTGCAAGAGAATGCAGATGATTTTTTTAACAATCAATATCTCCTCTGTGACATATTAATCATCAATTGAAGTACATATTTTAACCCCTTGATTGTGACATATATTTCAGAAAAATGGACCAAAAATGGAAATTTTTTTTGATTGTGTAATTTTATTCTTTATATTATTATAAGAGTTAAAAAATGCTTTTTTATTACAAAAATAAAATTTTATATACAATAACTACTGTACATATAATTTTTACATACAAATAAAATATTTATTACACATACATGTTATTCATATTGAGCAAATTAAATGAAATTTTGAAGCTGAATGCAATATAATTAGTATAAACTACACTACTGGCCATTAAAATTGCTACACCAAGAAGGCAACATGCTACAGACGTGAAATTTATACGAAAGGAAGAAGGTGCTGTGAATGCAAATGATTAGTTTTTCAGCACATTCAGACAAAGCAGGCGCCAGTAGTGACACCTACATTGTGTTTAAATGAGGAAATTGTTCAGCTGATACCTCATACACAAATTGCATTTGAACGTTGTTGCCTGGTGAAAAGTTGTTGTGATGCCTCGTATAAGATGGAGAAATGCGTACCAGCACATTTCTGACTTTGATAAAGGTTGAATTATAGCGTACCGGGATTGCGGTATAACTTATCGCAGTATTGCTGCTCACGTCGGTCGAGATCCAATGACTGTTAGCAAAATATGGAATCGATGGGTTCAGGACGGTAATACGGAACGCCATGCGGGATCTCAACGGCCACCTATCACTTGCAGCTGAGAAGACAGGCATATTATCCGCATTGCCGTAATGGATCGTGCAACCACATCATGAGCCATGAGTCAAGAAACAGGGTTGTTTGGAAGACAACAAGTGTCTGCACGAACAGTTCGAAGAAGTTTGCAGCAGCATGGACTCTCAGCTCAGGAACCATGGCTGCGGCTTGCATTGACACTGCATCATAGACAAGAGCACCTTCAATGGTGCGATCAACAACGAACCTGGGCCCAGGAATGGCGAGACATCATCTTTTCAGATGAATCCAGGTTCTGTGTACAGCATCATGATGGTCGTATCTATGCTGGCGGCATCGTGGTGAACTTACACTGGCAGCGTGCATTCGCCATCGTCATACTGGCCCATTACCTGGCGTGATGGTATGGGGTGCCATTGGATACACGTCTCGGTCACCTCTTGTTCGCATTGACGGTGCTTTGAACAGTGCACGTTACATTTCTGGTGTGTTACGACCTGTGGCTCTACCCTTTATTCGAGCCCTGCGAAACCCTACGTTTCAGCAGGATAATGCCCAACCGTATGTTGCTGGTATTGTATGGACCTTCCTTGATACGGAACATGTTCGGCTGTTGCTGTGGCCAGAACATTCTCCAGATCTTTCACCAATAGCAAACGTCTGGTCAATGGTTGCCGAACAACTGGCTCGTCACCAAACGCCAGTCACTACGGTTGATGAACTGTGGCATCGTGTTGAAGCTGCATGGGCATATGTACCTGTACATGCAATCCAATCTCTGTTTGACACAATGCCCAGGTGTATAACTGCTATTATTACTGCCAGAGATGGTTGTTCTGGGTACTGATTTCTCAGGCTCTATCCAGCCAAATTTTTTGAAAATTTAAGCACTTGTTATTTCTAGTATAATATATTTATCCAATAAATATCATTTTGTTATCTGCATTTCTTCCTGGTGTAGCAATTTTGATGGCCAGTAGTGTAGTATATAATATAAAAACAGTATGATTTTTAATACATACATTTTACAGTATAGTATATCCCAAAACACGGTACTTCACACAAGCCTATATATATCAAACTCTTTACAGTAAAATTTTGTCTCATGCCTTATTCTCTTCCCTTGTACATCAGTTTTATGAAAGAATATAAAACACTGCCTTTTTAAAGTAGATTTTTCCCCAATTGATGGGATGTATTCTGGAAAGTGTCGACCTGTGAGGTTAAGTAAGCTTATATTAGGATGTTCTGGTCTGGTAACTGAACATTTGTTTTATTTACTTTGATTTTTGTTTGAACAATTGATTTTCTGAAATTCATATTATTTTTCGCACCTCCTGCTGAAGTATACAAAATCAGGATTTATGAAGGAGATGAAAAAATATTTTTTAGTAATATTTTTTACCTCTTTTTCTAGCAACAGAGTATTCTGTAAGGTGTTGATAGACTTTATCAACACCTCCCATAGTGTTGTTGTAGTCATCGACTTCCTTCGGTTTGAATTTCTATTTTCTTATATTTAAACTCAATCATTTTGGACTGAAGAAAGCAAACATCCTTTTAATTAGTCCATTTCATAGCAGTAACTTTTCCTCGTTAAAAAGCAAAAACGTCCAACTTTCTTAATTTTTTTTTTGAAATATTGATATTTGATCCCAAGGAATCTAAAATATACTCCTCATTAGTGTCTGAATCAGACATTGAGAAAAAAGAAACTCATTAAAAAGCAACCAAAATTAAACGAGAAAGTGAAACTCTGTCACATTGTTTATCAACTTAAGAATGTCTTTGTTTAACTGAGCAGCTTACGACACCCTCATTTTCCCTCCCCCAACCAAAGTCAGAATTGGTAAAAAACTAGGACCATTCGTGTTTGACCATTTATTAGGAAAATACGAAATAATATATCCTAAAGTAGAAACGAGCTCAGCTCGGTCTTCACAAAATAGAAACATTCATTTTTTTTCTGTTTGAACTCAGTTCGTTCATCACAAATACTAAACACAATAGTTGCCTAAACTGGATTCGAGAGACATTGGCAAGGGGTTAAAGATGATTATTATTTTATTATAAAATTTGATATGCACATTGTTGTGTTCTTATAGATAATTTTACAATTATACAATTAATGCAAATTTCAAATTTATAAGATACTTGTTATTAAAAAGCATTTAGATAAATGAAATGAAGAAATAAAAATTTGCAATGAAAAAGTTTTTTATATTGCATAAATCTCTGACTTATATTTATTTAATGAAATAAATGGAAAAATATTTTCAGTTTTTTTTATAAATTTATATTCTTTATAAAAGTTTTCTTACTGGAAATAAAATAATGGTTTAGCAATCTTATATGTAAGTAGGATGAGTATTTTTGCAGTACATAAATATTTATTTGTAAATCAAAAATAATTTTGTTTTAAAAATCATTAAGCTCATTCTTATTTTATTAATTAATTTATTGATTGGTATAGATACTAATATGCTTTTTACTGAAGCATAGCAAATGAATCAGTAACTATGGATTTTTTTCTTTGTGTTTACTATAGTTCGTATTTATGCATAATAAAATGTTTAATGAGATTTTTTTTTAATCCTAAGCACTTTTTATGCAGTAATACAAAATAAAAATTTAAATTTCGGGATAAAAATGTTGAAATTTAATTTAATTTATATTTACCAAACAAGATGTTCTAAGAACAGGTTCACATATATTGATTGAATTATCAACCGATACTCTTAAGATTTGGTTCCCATGGCATTTTGAATGATTTAAATCAATGAATAATTAGTCTGTGATTTTTTCTGCATTAAGTTTATTTACGTAATATGTAACTAAACTATATCAATAACTAATAATACTTACATTCTGTTTTATAATTATTTCTATTAATAATACTTAAAAACAACTTTTAACAACATTATAAGTATTTTAGTTTTTCTAAGCAAGCATTAAATGTATGATACTGATTTTTAACTGTATAATTGCTCTGATTTTTATAATGAAATATTTTTGTAAATCTTTTCTTGAAAAAAAAGAAGCATTTCCTTAGTTTAAACCCTGTTTTTTAAGGTTGTCATGAAAATTAAGTACCTTAGATACATTAGTTTTTAAAATATAAATTTAAAATATAAAAAATTTAGTTTTTTTTTTTAAATTTTGCAGTAAAACTTTAAAAAAGGGGAATAGGTTTCAAGGATTTGTTTTGATATCCAAGCAAATGATATAGAATTGTGAAGTATAACGAGATAATTTAAATATTATAGTGCCTTTTAAACAGAAACCTTTTACAACAGAAATGACATTTTAAAGTTAATATATCAAATTTAAGAATTTATTCTACAATCTATGAATTATGTTCATACACTTACTAATGAATATTGAAAACAAAACATTTAGCTATTTTGTTTTTATATTCCTTATATTATATAATTTGTTTTCCTTTTGATACTATAGTTCCATTTGAGACCATGGCTGAATAATTTTATTCCATTTGTAAAAGTCTTCAAAATCGTAAAAATTAGCTATTCTTCTAAGAAATTAGTTTTCAAATCATTGGTGGTATAATTTCTAAAAATTTCTTGCAATTGTTATCTTTCCTTTTTATTTTTGACGAATTCAAGTTTTCTTGCCTGGCTCTCCAATCCACCACTATTCCTTGTACCCTGCTTACCAACATCTCTAGTGTCATTTCACACTCTTGAAATCTGTTAGAGCTTATCAAGCTCTTTCTCTTTTTTATTATTTGATGAATAACTTGTTTGTAAAAAAATGACTGTTAGAAGCATCCATAATCATGATTCCAGAAGTTACTTTGAATTGATTGAGTCAAATGCCCTTAATAGTCTAATTGATTTGAACATGATACCATTTTGAGCAACGACTGTATGGTATTAACCTGTTGGAATTGAAGTTAAAAATAAGTTCAAAGAATATTTTGTTATCATAGCGATCTTATATTGAGTTTTACCTTAAAATATTTTGTCATTGAAATTATGATATCTAATTCTTATTTTGATATCTTATTTCTTTTATAATAATTTTTGTATTTATAACCTTTAATTGTGTCCTTTTCTAGGTTGAAACAATTTGATTAGTCCAAGTTATTTTGAACACTTCTTACTGCAGAACATATTTACATAAATAATATGCAAATTATTGCGAGTGGATATTTTGCTGCTTTAAATAACAACTCAAAATTAGTTGCTCTGAAATTGGTCTTTTTCTTTACAAATTTCGTGTTCTTCAATGGAGTATCAGTTCAGCATTGCATTGTTATTTAAGGATACTAAACTGACTTGCAATTTCAGTTCACTACTTCTATTTAATAAAATAATAAATGCTTACAAAATAATAAGTTACTAAAGTTTAAAGTTAACTCACTGAATAGGTTTTGAGAAGAATTTCTACTTTTTATTAGAAGGATATTGAGCAAAGTATATTAAAAATGTTAACCTTGTTTTTGAAGAAAATTTATGACAAATATAGTATATTGATTTTATTCCTCTATATCTACCTTCTTTTCAGTTGTAATGAAATTTTATATTTTTTCAATTAATTCTATTAGAAATAAAACATAATAAAAAAAGTTTTCTTAATTTTTTCCTTGTGTTTAGACATAGACTTTTTATTTAGTATATTCTATAAAAAGGGTTATTTTTCTGTTACAGAGGTTAAGAAGACTCCTGGATGAAAGGTGGATTGATGACAGCGGGAGATGTGCCCGAAAATTCTTAAAAAGAATGAAGCAGATCCCAGCAGATCTTCTTTCTTCTTTGAATAACTTCTACCAGTTCAATCCTCTAGATGATGAGGAATTTTTACATTTATTTGACAATGAATTGTCATTTTATTGCGGAAGAAGATATGGTAGAAGTTCTTCAGATGTATGTATAATTATTAGAAATATAATTTAATTTACAAAGGAATATTGATTGTAATTGAAAAGTATTTTCACATGAATGATTGCTTTACTATCAAAATGTTTACTTTTTATAATTTTTTTAAAAATCGTGATAAAATATCCTCGAAAGTGCAAAACATAAGTAGTTATTCAGGTTGTGCTATGATTCCATAATAATTAATTATTGACAACTCACACTGCAAAGGTGGATGATATCATAAAAGTCTAAAATTAAATTTTATGTTTTTACATGAAACAATGCAGAACAGTTTCATTTACAACACAACATTCATAAACATCACATTGCATGGAGCCAGAAAGGAATAAAAGCATCCTAACTTCATCGATTCTGTAACATTGTTTTTTCATACTGATTAGCTGAGTGAGCATAAATAAACAATGTTATTGCAGACTATATCAAGAGAATTTTTCTTCACAATCTGCCTTTAGATAAAGTGCAGATAAGAGTTGTTTTTCTTAATTTATTTTTAGATAAAATCAAAAGAAGAAATATTTGCTGATTAGAGTCCTTCAAATTTTTTATTCTCTTGAGGATAAGATCGTGCTGTCTTTCATCTTCCTAAAGCATCCTTCCTAAAGCATGTTGTATGACAGTTAAATAGCTTGCAGGTCATTTCAATCCTGCAAATGACCTTAATTTCTATAATTTATTAACTGACAGAGCTTCTGCAAGAAAAAGTAATAAAGTCTAGACAAATGGTATATAGGTTAAGTTGCACATGTAGAGGAAGATACTGTTCATTACAGTAACATGAAAATATGATGTGCCATTCCTTCATTAAAAATACTTTCATGCAGCTTCCTTTAATGTTTCCTTTTCATTGATGTGTAGTTTTATTTAGTTGCTTTAAACTGTTTCCATTCTGCTAAAACTGAATAGTAATATTATAAAACTGAGTATAAAATAGCCAAGGGTTGCTTTAAAACAGTTTCATGTTTATTGCTTTAATTGTCTTCCTAGGGAAATTTTCGTAGCAGACTTAATTCACATATTGTAAATGTGAAAATCAGCAAAGAGCTCTAAAGTTGTAATACAGTTTGCAGGTTCTATTTCTATTTTGTGCATGGATGTTGTTAGTGATATTCACTTCAAACTGTAGATGCAGTCTAATTAGCCCTTGTGAGAAAAAATGACCATAGAGCAAACTTAATAAAAAAATCCAGTAATAGTTCTGATAGAGGTACGTGTACTACACAGCATCTCTCTTGTTTATCTGACAAAAATCGAACCCCAGAGCTTTAACCCTGAAAAGCACTTTCCTACCATTAGGTTGCTAAGTTGAGTCATACTCTTTTTAGCAATGTTACACAAATCCTGTTTCATATCTCTTTTCATCTCCAGAAAGGTATACCTACGATGACTTTTTTCTGTCTACTAACATTAGTGAACTGTAGATGAATAGTTAGCACTCTGCCTTTAAAATGTTTAATGCTTGGGAATTCATTTTAAAAAACTGATATCTTTGGTATAATTATGTCTTGCAATAAAAAAGACCAAATGACCATTGATAGACAAACAAAACGAGTCAATTATTGTACTATTTGTTTAGCATATGAAACAATGGATAGTGTGTGAGACTTTAAAATCCTATGAGATCTTAATTGCATTAATACTTTGTTTTTCTGACTTTGATAAATGTTCAGATCTGCAGTCTAATTTTTATCAAGTTAAATTAAATTCCTGACTTCAGTCTGTTGGACTTGCTTACTTCTGTTTATTAATTGCATGTAACTATTTACAGAAGCATTTATATTTAATTTGTGTCAAGCATTCCTATGATTTTGCTGTGTATGCCACCAGTGACCAAATGTTCAGCCAAGTATTTACCACTTGGTTTTCTGCGTTCAGCAGTTCGTGAGTTTGAATCCAAGCTTGAAAGTAGAAATTTCCAGTAATTTGGAATCCACTTTATAACTGTATATCTTAGTAAAAACTTGTGTAAACTCATATTTTAATAAAATCCTGATGAATTGTTGAAAAATAAGTAGCTCTATATATGGACAGAGAGGCAGAGACCAAGTAGACTTGATCTATCAACACAAAAAGCTGTTTACTTGGAGGATACTGTGATCTCGATCTATTTTAAGTGCTCTTACTGTTATTTGTGAATACAATAGATCTAAGACTGGCTAACTTAATGAACACAATTTATCATAGACTGATTCACCAAATAAATATATGTAAGACTTGATCACTCAGAAAACATAAGTCTTAAGACTAGGTCACTTATAGCAGCTACTAATTTCCAAAAACCAGAATAGTTCCTTTTCAAACCATGCTATTGTATCTTCATAAATTCTAATATAAGTCTACTATCTGAAGTCAAATGTGTTATAGAATTAATTGTTTTCTAATATACAGTAATTTTTTTTATCTTGTTGTATAATAATTCAAAAATTGTATACATTTATATTTAACTTAAAAAAAAACTATTACAGAAATTCTGAATTTCGTATTGTATAGTTACCTATAAAATATTCAGAAATTTAAAATTTTAATTTTAATTAATTTTAATTCAGAAATTTAAAAATATAAAATGTAATTACACTTAATAAAAAATTATGATTTATTATAACTGCTATTGTATAATTTTGATATAGAGAAGATATTCAAGGTCAGTACATTTAAGGACATTATAGTATCTCTTTTTTTAAAAAAAAGTATTATTATTTTTATTAATTAACAATGGATTAACAAAACTCTGAAATTTTTCATTAGAAAATCGAAACATGAATTGTTTTAAAAGCATTATTAAAACTTGACATTTCAAATAACTTTATTAAAACTAATATGAAAACAGCTATGTTATAGCCAATATAAATTTCAGTTTTAATTCTTTAATAACAAGAAGTTAAAAATATCAAATACTTCTAACTATAAGCATTACATTAGAGAAAATTTTATATCATTCATGGGAATATTTCTGCCTCAGATTGTCTTGTCTTGACCTTTTGCTGCTAAACTCAGTGACCCAACCAATTAACAGTGAGAATGTTTTAGTAATTTATGAAACACACAATTTACTACTATATATGCTCATGGCAACTAATTAAATTAATTAAAATTTGGTATTAAAATAATTTCTTATTTTTACACATTTTTAGAGTCTTTAAAAATTAAAACTATTTTCCCTTTTTACAGTAGTTTAAGTTTTTAAATTTATTTCCTAAATAAACTTGCACATTTAATAAGACTTAAGAGTAATATATAAATATAGCCTGAAAAACTTAAGCAAAATTTTGAAAGTCAAATCAGAAACTGACAATCATGAAAGACAATAAAATTTATAAAAAAGTCCAATAAAATTTATCAAGAAACAATTTTTTAATATTTTATTATTTGATGCTTAAAAAAAACTAACTTTTTTTTATTATTCATAGTACACTTATTTTAAGATGCAATTTATTAATTAAAAGCTATATTCATGTTTAACTTGTGAAATTAACAAATACTGATAAAATTTATCTGAACAGAAGTTACTATTTTGATGACTCAACAATTCATGGTTTTGAATTCCAGCTTGGTCATAGATATTTGTAGTAGTTCAAATACACTTTAAACTGTAGGTCCCTATCTAATTAGCCCTTGTGTGGAAAAATGACGAGTTAGCAATAAATAGTACTAAAGTATTTTTGCTTATACATAGATCACATTATTACTAGATATTTAAAGCATTTAAGTGTGTTATAGTGAATTAGATTCTAATGTTAAGCTTTTATATACATTATTATATTAAAATTATAATATTTATCATCATTGATGTTTTTGCCATTTTATTGATTTTTTTATATATTTTTATTCTAGGAAGAAAATATGCCAGGGACCAATGAAGGTCTCAATGAAGAATCTGTTGGATCATGCTCTGGTATTATTAACAATTCTAACATTATTATGTTTGCAATATTAATAACATTTCGTTCATAATTTTTAATAGAAGTTTAGATCTTTTTAAAATTTTAATTTAAGAAATCAAGTTTTTAATTTTTAATTTTATCTTAAAGTAAAAAGAAAAAGTGAAATTTGTTTATACCTTATTTTCCTGAGGTGTACAGTCAGCGCCGATTTTTTGGGTCGAAAATATATACTGCTGCTAATGTGTGTACAGTGCAAAATAAAAACAATGAACAGTGTCATTAAGAACATCATAAATTATACAGAAAATATATTCATTATGAAAAAGATTTTTTAAATCCCCCTCATTGCAAAGTGCGGTAACTGATATGAAAGTATGAGATCGATATAGAGAGATAATTCCAAGGTTCTAGTAAAACATGTTGATTTTTATTAAGTTTTAAAATGGGGTTAGACATACATCTAGAAATAAAATTTGTTTTGTTAATAATTAAATGAGAGAAATGGATTATTTTCAAATTTCCCATTGGATACATTTTTTCTTTTGTATTATGCATGTTTTTTATTTATCTTACTGTTACAAGATTATCCCCATTTACTTTATTTGCCTTCTCTGTAGCTTTTAGTTTAAAATGCGAATTGTAACTTAAAAGTTTTTGCTTCCATATGATGACATATGAATTTGAGATGTTTTCAGAATGAAGTATATCTGGTCAAGACAAAATACGAAATATATAAAGTATCAAAACTAATTACGACATAAGATCATCGCCTCCTCGTTTATGTTTGCACAGTGTAAGCTTTAAAAAAGTAGTACAATAATTTTTTTGGATTTTAAAAGAATACTTTTTCTAACACTAAAAGTATGTGTTTCAAATACTTTGTCGACAAAAAATGCATTGTTTTCAATCTACCATCACTTATTTCAACTCACTTTTTTTTTTTAAAATCTCATCTGTATACAAGAGCTTTGTTAAACAAAGTGTTTTAAGCATATAGTTCATAACAGTATTTTGTGTTTTGAACAAGGCTAAGAAATAAATAATAAAAACATTTTTTCTCTGATCTGCATTTTCCCCAAAAATTATGCTTTATATTGGAAGCTGCTACCTCAAGAATTTATGTGGTTGCTGATTTTGACTTCTAATATCACTTCAATCCTTTAAACCTCTAAAAGGAATTATATTGTTAATTTTATTTTTAATAATCCATAAAGCAAATTAATTTAAGTAAATTGCATATTTCAAATTTTCTTTTGATAATTATTCCGTATCTATTGAAGACTCACTGGTAAACAAGTTTTTAGTGCATCCAGTTAATCACACTTCAGGCTTGGATATTTGTAATCATTCAGAATCCTTTTTTAAATTGTAAATCCCAGTCTAATAATGTAACTTTTGTATGCGCAAAATGATCATAGAACAACAAACCAACCTCCATTTATTTAAGCTTTTTTCCAACCGACTACTTATAAAACGATTTTTTTAAGAATTTTCAACTGAACTACATTCATAAAAATATCAAGGAATTGCAGATCTTGCACTAGTCTTTTGAAATTGAATATTTATTGTTTGGTATGTAGTTATTTACTGTGACTTAGAAATCACAGCTGTGTGAAATTTTATATTAATTTATGCTTTTAATTTTACATTCATAATTTTAAGATGGATATGTTATTTGTACAATTTTACAACATTTGTAGATTTAAAAAAAACTGAATTATCATACAAAAAAATTTTGAAAAATCTTGAGTGTACATGAATCAGACGGTTATTTGAATAATTCTCTCATTGTGGTTTTATTTTTTCTGATAAATTATTCCACAAGTTTTTCTAAGAACGAATTTTTAAAATAAGAAGTGAAACAAGACAAATTTAATTAATTTCATGAATTTTGTATATATATTTGATTTGATATCAAATAATTTTGTGCAGCATTATTGCTTTGTTTAAATAATTATGCTTCTAGGTTGGAGATTGTTATTATGGAAACATTTTATGAATTTAATAAAATAGTGTGAAATTTTTTAGCGAGTTCAAAGTTCTTACATACTATCCTATGCTAAAATCTAATCCTGATTGTAAACTATAATTTTACTTATTTCTGATTCCAGGTAGGGCAGAAAAAAGGAGATATACTCCCAGCACATTTCCCAGTAAGTTCTATATTACTATATATTTTTATTTGTTAAATTGTTGTATCATTAATATGTGCTTCATAAAATTTAATAATCTGCAGTTAAATAATATATGTGTAGCAAAAATGTATTGTTATAATACGATATTTCAATTAAATATTTAAAACACATTTCTTCTCAATTGAATGTTTTTTCTAAATTTATATCTTTTGAAAATAAATTCATACAATATTAAATTAAATATCAAATGATTAATAAATATGGTTTAAATATAATCTCACTTATAATCATCTTTTAACTTGCCTATTGATTTTCCGGTTCTGAAACTGATTTAGAGGTAAAGCAAAACTTAAGGAGATAGTTAATATACACTGCCCAGTCACATTAAGGGCATCACTCGTCAAAAATTAGAACAACCACCTTTTTGCAGAACGGACTCCTTGAGTCACATACATACACTGACAACATTGTCCTTCTGGTAGATGCATACTTAGCATTGCCCTTAAGAAGGAAACACACATATATAAGGAACATGATCTCCAATGATAGATACATCCTTGTATTGATCCATTACGCCTTCCACATTGATGAGTGCACCCAGAAAATGCTAGGAAAACATTTCCCAAAGCATTGGTTCAGGCTTGTGGTATGAACATTTTCTGGCAGTGGTTACAGGGTGTTTGCTTTTCAGAGGGGATTCCTATTATAAATGCCAATGTCCATTTGTTGGATTGAGCATGAAATATAATTCTTCTAAAAATGGAACCCTGAAGCCCAGTTACAGTACTCGTGTGCAAATTCCAGTATTTGTCAAAGATGAATAGCAGTTGACATAGATGAATAAGCTAGACGTTCTTTCAGAGGCCCAGATGCAGCAATTTCCACTGAACAGTTATTTCAGAGATCCTGTTGGTAACCCCATAGATCATCTGGGTGATTAGTTGCACAATCATAGCATGTCTCTTCTTCCAAACACATGTCCACACCTGTCATTCACTTTTGGCATCTATGGTACAGGGTGCATGACAATTGCCATGTCACCGAGTTTGGACAGTCCCATTTTACTCTGCACTTATATTCCATTTTATCTATACTTTTACCATTATATTTTGTATTTGACCAAGGCTTTTTGTATTTGTTTATTTAAAGTTGACAATGAAAGTATGTGGTGACCACACTCAGTACTTGAATTGTGTAATAATGTGGTTCATGACAAGCAGTTATAACTAAATTACGTTAACAGTAAAAGAAAGAAAAATTTGGGTAAAAATTTCATTTGCGTGTCTTGAGAAATTTCTGCTCTAGAATATTTTGACACAGCTTAGTGGACGATTTAACAGCTTAAGATTAAGAAGCACTTTTGTGTCTGTCAGATACAATGCTTTGCTGGAGGAATTTTCAGTCTGCTGAATTTAAATACTGAAAAGGAGGCAATCTGGTAAACAACAAAGAACCTACCATGAGTTATTTGGGCTCATCGTGGCATAATTGTAGGACAGCATTTTTCAGAGCACAAGGTCTTCGATTTCTTCCCAAGCCACTATTGAATAGTGAAAGATTAATGTAACATTTTTCCCAATTGCATGGAAATCTAAACGAGTGCTTGAGAACTTTCTGTGTTTCCTCCTTTTTGACACGTGAATATGACCCACTATCAAGTTCTTCTGGAAAGCAATTTATGTGATGGATGCTAAAACTTGTTAGAATGGCCTAACACATAAACTGTTTTCCACTGTAGATTTGATATTGAGCTGAAGAACTGGAGCTTCTTAATTTAAATAATTTATTTTTTATGAAGCTATCATGGTTTGAATTTTCCTTTTTGATGTCATCAAATCTACAGTTACAGTTAATGATACCACATGCATGACACTTTGATAGTTTTTGTAGTTACCAGAATTCACAGGTCATGTTTAATTATTTTTCACTTGAATTTTCTTCCACATAATGTCATATACCTTATTAATTTAATTATTATATACCTTATACATTGCTATTCATCAGCCTTAAGTTTTACTGCATAAAATGCTTAAAATAGACAAATTTTTAAAAAATTGAAATTTTCATGGTAACTAAACGTTAATACAAATGTTAGAAAAAACAAACTTACAAATTAGCAGGATTTTCAAATCGGCATTTATTGTGAACACAAAACATAAATTTACTGAAGTACATGCATAAATAAAATGGAAAAGACAAATGTTATATTATAAAATTCAATCGAGTTATATTACATACAAAATTATATCATAGAAAATAAAGTACTAAAAATGCTGAAATATTTTGATTTCAGTTACAATTGTAAGTTCAAATAGATTAAAAATTTTTGGCGTAACCAAAATTTGTTATTTCAATTAATTTATTGGTAATATTAATTTGCTGGTAATATTAATTTGTTGGTATTATTAATTTGTTGTTAATACAAGAATGAAACTTACCAACACAGTGACTTATTGAAAACATCTTGATAAATTAATTGAAATTGAAAATGGTTGAAATTAAACTTTGAGAATTAAAGTCTCTAAATGATTAAAATTAAGGAACATTAATCTCATTAAGTAAGAAAATTCTTGATAAGCAAAAATGTAAGCAGCTTAGAAGAAACAGGCAGCTATGTTGAATTTAACTCTATGTATTGTATATTTTGTCAAAATTTTAGCATGCCCAAGATTTGCAGTAAATTGGCTACCCTTCTAGGACTAATAATGGTTTATCATTGCAGACTGGGAAAAACTTGGCACCCAATATTGTTCCAATGTTGGTTTATCTTGACATACATTGGGAAAACCTTGGTTCCCATGATAGGACCAACCTTGGTTTATCGTATGCCAGATATTGGGGAAAATGTGGCTTCGGTTATAAATCTATTATTGGGGTTATCTTGGCATATTGTGTATTGGGGAGAACTTGATGCCCATCATTGGTCCTTTATTGGAGTTATCTTGGCAAGATTGTCAATATTGTGCCAAGCTATTTTGCTAATTGGGAATTAATAGATTTCTTTTCCCTCTGATTTAGAAAATGCACTTGACCATTATATATATATATATATATATATATATATATATATATATATATATATAAACTTAATATTTTAGTTCATGCTTTATTTCTGATAACTATGTAGCAAGAAAATTTTCTTGGATACATCTATATATTTTGTATTTCAATTTATTGCTTTATTAAGTGACATTTATTGGTTATAGTGAATATTTGATTTGACCAAATACTTACTTTTCAATTCTTATATTATTTACTACTATATAACATTCTCTTGATATTTCAAAAAACCAATTTTGATTATGATGATTTTTTTAACTATGAATAAAATGTAACTTAAAAGTTGGCACAATATATTTTTGTCTTTCAAGATTTTATATCTTTATAATGATCATTTTATACATAAATTTAAATGATATTTTTCATTGTCTTACGAATTTTTAAATCGAAAATCTATCTCAATAAGTTAATGTATTCAGTATATTTTTAAAATAGAATATTAAAATATATTGAGCAAAAAAAAAACGATTAATTTATTATGTTTGTAATTAAATTATTAGACAAAATATATTACTGTTAATTTTATTAAATTTATTATTTCTTATACTCGACTGTATTTGTATTCTTTATGAAGTAAGAAAGCATACAAAAGTTTTCTTTGTATCTCAATTATTAAACATTACTTTTACTGTCAACAGTTTTCTTTTAAACTTTCAAGGGTTTGATTATTTCAGACTAATGTTTGATGCACTTAAACTGAATTCACTAACTCTGTCCATTAAATAGTAGAGTGATTAAATAAACAGAAGCCCAAGGATTTTATGGTAGAGCTTTATGCTTCCAAGGCAAAGGTTTGTGAATCAGGTATGGAAAGGAAATCAGCATTTCAATCCTTCAGTGGTTCAATAAAATTGAGTGCCAAGCATGTTTGGTAACTGAACCTGTGTTTACACATTAGGCTAATCATCTGACCAGAATATAAACTTCATACTTAGGGCCCTCAACCAAAACAGATGAGCACTGTAGCCTTCAATTCATTGGGACTGCCGTGTCATTGAGTTTAGCTTAACTAAACATACATCAACCTGTAAGATTCAGAGTAGTATGTATGACTAGATTTCATGGTTATTTTCCTATATATCTTCTAAAATTTCTGTACTAAATGTTTTTCAAATGGACATTTTATCATCTTGGTACTATACCTTTTTTTCAATATAAGTGTAATTCAAGGCCAAATCTTGTAGGTTGACTACTTGCAACTATCTTATCATTTGTAACATTGGCATCTAATTGGTAATTGCAAACAGTTATAAAATCATCTAGCTGCATGTTGTTCAAAAAATGGACTTGCTGTAATTTCTAGCAAGAGTAACAATCTATTTCTGGGAGGAAAATAAATTTCATAATGATATCATGAATTCTTAATGTGTATAATTGAGTTAATTCAAAAGCTCAAGATGCATTAAAAATATGTACTTTAAGGGATTTGCACATTTATTCTGCACATTTCACCACTGCATAAGAGTGAAAAAGAAAGTCTCAAATTGCTTTTGAACACATTTTTGGGTGCTAATGCCACATCATTTTTTCTAATCAGCCAATTATTAATCTTATCCTGCATTGATTGCAGTTAATGTTTTTGTCACATCTTTTTGTACCTGGCTTAGAATTGGGCTACACCTAATTCTAAGCTAGGTACCAGTTAGGTGGAAGTTGGAAGTTGCCAGCTAGAGTTATGTAATTGAAAAGGAAGGACCAAAAAATAAGGCTCCCAAGTATGTGACCTGCTCTTCCAGAATTATTATTTTTCTTAGAGGAGATAGCAACCACAACATAATGTTCCCCAGGAGCTTTTAGAGAATAAATGGATCTTCATTTAAGCCATGGTTCAAACTCACTTCTTTCCAATGTGACAGCAGCCCTAACCAACCAAGACACCACTGCCATGGACTGTGATTATATTTATTGTTCTAATATAAATTCCGTTTTCATGTATCAGACACTCAAATCTGAGAATTTGATCTGCTTATCACATATTGGAAGTTTCTATGTACTTTGTCAGCAATTAACATTCGATAGAAGCTTTCACTCAATTATTATGTTTTGATCATGTCTGCTTCTCATCATACTTATTGTTCCATGATTTTTCCCATTTGCACATCCCACTTTAAGAGACTGGATGATACCTAATCATATATCATTCCATATTTTCTCATTTATATTAATGAAAAATGTTGCTTTGTGTCATATGAATTGTTTATATTGATTTAATTGATTTGTTTGCTAATCCGCTTTAGCATTATTCAACAATCACTTGTATCAATGCTTTTGCTCAATACGAAAATTGTACAAAATATGTAACATTTTTAAAGAGCTATTTTCATAATAGTGTTGTTAGTATGCTTTGTACACACACATTTTCACAAACTTCATAAAATTCAAACAGGTTTGCAGTAGTATAGCACATTTTGACAAAGATATTTCTTTAAATTACACATTTCCCTTTAATCTGCTCCATCTGCTTGCTGGAGCTACAGCCCTATTTAACACTATATAATACTTGACAAATGAATATTGTATATGATGTCTTTACACTGACAGCTTAGATGCTTTGGAAATGTTGAAGAAAGAATATTACCTGCCATTCTTCAGTGTCAAGGATTTTCTTATGATGAAAATCCTTCCGACCATGAGCTGTGAAGCTATTTCTGCTGGATTCCATGTCATTTATATTTCCATGGAAATAAGGCTAATGCAGCTGCTTGGATTAAACCTAGGCTGCATCACCTATCGGTTCTCAATTCTAATATAAAGAAAGTTGTAAAATTTCTTTGGCAGCAATTGTGGAGTGTCATTCACGGACAAATTACATATCATACTTCAATACATCACTCCATTATCAGTTTTACTGCTAGAAAATGCTCCCTTTAAGTTACTCGTTTCATATATCGGACACATTATTCCCATATATTTATTTTTAAATACATGATGTGAATCTTATATTGTGAAAATGCATATTGTAAAATATGCATTTTCATTTTCTTGTAAAGATTTTATTTATCATCGGTATTCATGCAATATATTGTATTTCTGCTCTTTTAAAAGAATTGGTATTATTTTATTTTGATCAAAAAATTTATATATTAACCTGTTACATCCACTTAAGTATAACTGTTTTTTGTTTTATGCATTTAAATTGTATAGCTATTGAATTTTTTTTATTTGTAATGGTCATTTGAAGTAGGAAAAATGTTGTGTCATTTTTGAAATCTAAGCAACATATATTTTTTGAGTCTTACTCCAAAAAATTCAATTAGACATCCAATCAAATCATTATTGAAAAATTAAATTACTTTCATATAAAAGTTATCTTTGTGGGAAGAATGTGTGATAAGCCTTGGTTATGATTTAATAATAGTTGTGTGGAGAACTGACACACAGAAAGATTACCATTTTCATTATCATTTCATTATTTGATTTCCACCTTAATTACGAAAGCACTATATATCAAAGTTCTTGTTCAAATTAAGCTATATAATATGAACAAATTCGCCATGTTTTGAATATGGCAAAGGAAATTAATCAGTAAAAAGCTAAAAATTATCATAAAGCCTAAACTTGTTTTTCCACTGGAAAAAATATTTTGGACAGTGTAGTGCACATGATCCTGTGAAATTGGTGGATTACAAAATTGTTTCATAAAAATAATAGTTACAAACAGTGTAAATATTACTTTTTTATAAGCCTGTTTTGTGATTTCTAGATTTGAGCTTGATAACTATTTAGCTACACAAACATATACTGTAAATGAGATTACAATTTACAGTATATGTTTGTGTAGCTAAATAGATGATTAATTACAAAACTTTACCTGAAATTATCTGGCTGCAAAAGTGAGCTTTTATACTTGATTATGACCCACATATAATAAATGAATTATTAAATTAATAATGGTTAAAAATTTGGTCTCCAATTCAAGTACATCATTGTCAATATATCATTTTACTGGTCATGGCAATATTCTATATAGCATTCCATCTCAATATTCTATATGGCTCACTTATACTAATAATATATACTTATACTCAATATTTGATTACTATGGAATGGTATATTTGAGACCAAATTGTCTCTGATATACAATTCCAAAGCTTTTGTGATAGATAAATTATTCAATATGTTTTAAGTATAGTTCAAATTTAACTTAAATTGACTCTTTAATGAGTTTCTGTGTTTAGACAGGTACAGCTTATACCAGTCAAATGTCAAATCTATGGATCTAAAACTTAAGATGAATGTTGTATGTTATATTTATAAATAGTTCTAATAAATTATTTCTGTTTAGGTGGAAATGAAAGTGATGAATACTCTGAGCCACCTAAAAAAAAGCAGGCACAAAATATTAAAAGTAAGTATTTTACAAATATCAGAGTTGTTTGTAATTTTTAAATTTAGATAACTTATTCATTGCATAAACCTTAAAGAAATACTAAGAAAAATGTTAAAAAGAATAATTAGCCTTTTTTTAAAAAACACACGCACATATATTCACAATTTTTTGTAATTGTCAAACAACTTAATTTGTTGTTGCTTATCTCCAAGGGGTCTGACTCTGTCAGACCTCTTGGAATCAGTCCAAATTGAGGAATCTGTTGACGGAGAGGAAATAGAGGACAAGGCAGGGAGAAGTGTAGATATCGTCAAATAGTATAGAATATGCTCAGGAGAAGCTTGGTATCCGTGATTTAAGTAGAGGATCCCGTTCGCTAACTTAACTTAAAACATTTAATCATTTGAGTTCGTAGAATCTTTGAAAATTTTGGTAAACATGAAAATAATTAAAAATGTGACTAAAATGTTTTTTTTTTTTTTATCAAATAGTGCTACCAAAAGAAAATTAGAATAAAGTGCTTTATCTATGTAATTCAAATCATTATTTCGTAAATTCATTGAAAGTTGGTCCAGTGTTGAATTGAGAACAATTAATAGAATGAAGTAAAAAAAATGTCTGAATTTTAGTCTCTGATTAATTAAAAACTTTACTTCTTTTGAGAACAATGTTTTTTTTTTCTAAATTTTATAGACAATGTTTATAATTAAAAACACAATTAATAATGGTTTTAACTTCCTATAAGTTTGCTTATCATGCCATTTAATTTCATTTATCTAACATTTTGTTGCAAAATTTATTTTACTTCTAAAGAGCAAGGGGTAATTCTTTTTTTCTATTTTTAAAATTGCTATCTATTCGTAATTTTTAGCAATAGTAAAACATTTAGAAATGTTTTATGGTAGTATTTCCAGTGTAGTATTTTTTAAATTATTATATTCATACTAATATTTAATTTTTTTCCAAAATGTGCTTTCACCCTCTGCAATAGGTTTCATTTTTCTCAATATACTATCAGTAGAAATTTATTGAATCAAAAGAAACTTGAATAATAATTTCAATATTTATAAAAAAATAATAAACAAAATCTGAAAAATGTTTCTATTGTAATTTGGAAAAAATTATGATTTCGAAAAGTAACTTTCAATAATTACTTAGATTAACTCTAAACATTGTTTTGTACCACAAAATGAGTCCTCACTTTATTAATTCTCTAAAAATGAATTAAATATAGTGTCAAAAGCTTGCAGATTTTACTTTTAAAGGCAGGATTGTGCTATCATTCAAGTTTTAATTTACTTCTATTTTAATATACTACTATTAACAGTATATTGGACTAGCAGAAACATACACTTACATTTTAGTAGGCACACATAATACTTGAACAAAATCAAAAACATGTAAATATCATTTCTGTTGGAACATTACACTAGGGCAACATAGATAAAAGGAGCAATCCGATGCAGGAATTATTTTCTCTTCTCTTGGTTATTGCACATAGATGAGAATTTTAAAAGATGCTAAAGAGTCATATCTTTTTTAAGTGGATTGAGAGTTCTTGTGTGTGTTAATTGAGTGTTAAATTGATTATTTAGCACCATAAGTTATTTTTCACTTTAAATTCTAAACTTTTTGATTGAGAGTTCATAATAAAACATTGCATAAATTCATCTTAAACCAAAATAATCCATTCTGACACTTTCAAATCAATCCTTCCCTCACCCGAAAATTGCTTTAAACGAATACAACGAAGATCTGTATTCAGCTTCTTCATATTTGAAAAGTGCTTTTGTATCTGTTTGCAAAACAGTCTTTATTAAAAAACCAAAAATGTAAATTTTTTAAATAAAAGCAAAATATAATTTGATTTATTATTTTCAGGGAACTCAGGTGGAAAGAAAAGACCTCGTTCCACAGATGGTAAGTTATGTTACGAAAGATAATTTTAATAATAGTTCAAGTGTATTTTAAAATTTAAAAAATGAAATTTCAAAGGTATTTTTATTGGATAAATATATCTGTTTGTTTTATATAACTATACACATTTAACATACACCCTGGAGAAATATTTAATATTTTATGCAGAATTTACAACCATTATCAAATTTAATTTATTATAACTTTCTCTATAGTAAACTTAATTTTTAGTATTTACTAAATCAGTGTTATATTTAATCGACTTATTTTAAACTATATATTTCATTTCTTTATGAAACATTACTGCATAAGTTAGAGCAATTTAAAAATATTAATTACCATATTTTCTTGTATATAGCCGTAAATTCTCCTCAGGGGCTTTACTTTCTTCAAAAAAATACGAGGTAACCCAGTGATCTGTTTCTTCTGTCTTTTCTTAGCCTGTCTTCCTTTTTTTCTTTCCTTTTCTCTTTTCCCTTGTTGTGGTAGCCTCATAAGAGGTTGAGGGTTCCTCTTGAGTAGCTGTAGCCACCCTGTTGCTATCAGCTTCTTTTGTTTGCTGTGCATAGAGACTTGTGTCCCTGGAAAGGTGGATCCTGTAAATTGAGGTTCCCAGAGACCAACATATTACTTTGGCCACTAATTCAGGTAAAAGTGTGGTGTGTAGTGGTCCTCTTCATATTAGTCTGCTCAAATGGATCAAGTGATCTTACATTAACTGAGTGCCTCATTAAGGGTGGAGAACCCTTCAGTTTTGTATTGAAAGTGTAAGGTCTGATTTGCATTATTGCAGTTATCTGCTTCCCCTTGTAGGGCTCCATGGTGGGTGGTGCCATCAGACCTTGAATATTTTAGTTTCAGATGGAAGTATATTCTCTTTCTCTCCCTTGGGAGTGACAAATTGATTTTGCTGATGCTAAATTTTTCATCATAAGATTAAAAGAAGTTTCCTTTTTAAATGTGTCTCCCTGTCTTATTGAGAAGGGTGTATCTGGTTATCTTGGTGAAGACAAGTTTGTAAACTAAGTTCCAGTGATTTACTCATTGAAACATCTTCTGTTAGTCAAAGCATATCAATAAAAAAGATGCACAAACTAACCAATTTGGATATCGTTATCATACCAAATGGTCGCTATAATTTTCCTTACAGCGTTATCTCAGCTGCTGGTCTCTTAAATGTCATGGAAGAGGAAATTGACCAAAATGTGCAAAAACACAAGGCTTGTAATGTTAAGCGGATTAAGATAAAAAGGGATGATAAATTTATTAGTACCAAACACCTAATTCTTACATTTTGTACACCTAAGTTACCTGAAACTATCAAGGTTGCATATATGTCATTATCTGTGCGTCCATACATTCCCAACCCATTAGTATGCTTTTAATGCCAGCGTTTTGCACATAGAAAAACGTTTTGCAGAGGAAATATTACTTGTGCTCGTTGTGCTGAAGTTGGGGATGAAAACTCTGTGTCATACAAAAGAGAAATATGTAAATTGTAAACGTAACCATCCATTTTACTCTCGTTTATGTCACACATGGACTTGAAAGAAAGAAATAGCTGCTGTAAAAATTACAAAAAATATTTTTTATCTCGAAGCAAGACGTATCAAAACAGTTCTAACTCCCTTTATAAGTATTTTTTATGCTGGTGCAATGAAAAAGATCAGGATAACTGTTGCCCTCCAAACAGAAAATGTAACTCTTCCCCCAATCAAACTTCGAGTGATCTCTAAAAAATCTAATGGTCCAGTCCCATTTTACCAAAAACAAAAATCATCTTCTACAAAGTCAAAAGTTTTTAAGGTTAAGGTTATTATTTTAAGGTTATTATTCTTGCTTTGAATAACCACCCTCACACAATATTTCCCTTGCATACTTTGCTGCAAGCTGTGGTAGTTGAGATACATATCAATTTCCAAATCATTGTCTGTAACATTTACTTACCACAATGTAATGTCACTTCCCAAAAACTATTGCAGCAACTTCCTGTTCCTTATGCATTAATATGTGACTTTAATAATCATAGTACTCTGTGGGGAATTGCTAATACAAATTCTCATGGTCAACAGATCGAACATCTGATAACTGATCACTGTCTCTGCCTGCTAAATAACGATGAAAAAACTCACATTCATGCCCCTACAAATTCTCTACATTTAGCTAAACAGCTAAATGTATGTTCTCCGATTTTATTACCTCATATCGACTTCACCATTGAAAACGATTAGCATAACAATGACCATTTTCCTGTAATTCTTACTTTTGCTGGTACACCTTGTAATGGCCTACGACCTGCCACCTTCATGTATCACAAGGCAGACTGGTATTCTTTTTCAGAACTGGCTATTACAGAAGAAATAATCACAAACTCTGATATAAATGATACTGTTATTGAAATCACAAATGAAAGCTGCTAAAATAACCATCCCAAAATATTCCTCTTGTCCTCAAAAGCTGTGGAAACCTTGGTGGAATGAAGCCTATACAAAAACCTATGATGAACAAAAAAAGTTTGGAGTATCTTTTGAAGACATCCTACAACTAATAATCTAATTACCTTAAAAAAAGCAAAGGCTGTTGCCGCAAGGTTTGTTGTCAAAGTCAAAGGCACTCTTAGATATGATATAGATCATCTATCACATCTCGCACTCCCAGCAAGTTTGTTTGGAAAAAGGTGAAAGCAATTAATGGCTTGTACCAAGAATTCTCTATCCCGATTTTGACTACTAACACTGTTGTTATTCTTCTTCCAAGGATGTAGTTAATAAAATTGGTGAAGTATTTTCTAGTGTGTCCTAAGCTGACATTTACATGCCTTTTTTTACAAGAGTATGAGAGTTGTACTGAGCATACCAACATAAAATTTAATGATTTTGAACAGTTGCCCTATAATTGCTATTTTTTACATGTATAAGCTGAAAAAGGCTCTATCCAAGATCCATAATACCAGCCCAGGTCTAGATGGAATTACTTATCAAATGATCCCCATCTAAGACCAGTTTCTCTTGCCAATATTCTGCTCCTCTTACAACAGAATCTGGCAGGAAAATATTTTCCTTCTTGCCACATTGTCAAGAAGCTATAGCTATCCCCATCCTAAAGCAAGAAAAAGATCCTAAAGACTCTTTAAGTTATCGTCCTATAGCCTTAACAAGCTGGCTTTGTAAGACGATGGAACACATGGTAAGTGACTGTCTTATTTTTTACTTAGAAAGTAATAGATGTATACCCCAGTATCAAAGGGGTTCTCAAATGGGTAGATCTACTTTAGACAATATTATTAATCAGGAAAATGACATTGGAACCGCTTTGGTTCTTAAGAACCATCTTGTATCAATAGTCTTGGATATTGAGAAGGCCTATGATAGAACCTGGCACTACGGAATTATTTGGGTATTGCATGACTTTAATCTCTGTTGTAACATATTGCATGACTTTAATCTCCATGCTCCAAAGCTAATTTATTATAACTTCTTTCCCTATAGTAAACTTAATAATTTTTAGTATTTACTAAATCAACATTATATTTAATCATGTTTTGTTTTAAACTATGTATTTCTTTATGAAACATTACTGCATAAATAAAAGTAATTAAAAAATATTTATTACCATATTTTCTTGTATATAGCAGTAAATTCTCCTCAAAGGTTTTACTTTCTTCAAATAAACACGGGTGTGTCACAATCCGAGGTACCCCAATGATCAGTTTCTTCTGTCTTTTCTTCTCCTCTCTTCCCTTTCTTCTTTCCTTTTCTCTTCTCCCTTGTTGTGGTTGCCTCGTAAGAGGTTGATGGTTCCTCTTGAGTAGCTGTAGCCACCCTGTTGCTATCAGCTTTTTATGGCGACAATATCACCTGCTTGTTTGCCACTTTTTATCAAAAATACCATTTTGTATTCAAAACTTCCTACAAAAAAGAAGTTTTAAAGTTCGCATTGGGTCTATTTTGTCTAGATCATTTGTTGAAACTTATGGCGTTCCTCAGGGTAGTTTACTTAACATGGCATTATTTATTGTTTACATTTCTAAGGGTTTTAGCTGTATTACCTTGTATTGAAAGTACGCTTTATGTGGATGACTTGCAGATTTCCTATCAAGGTTCAGATATATATTCAATTGAGCGACAACTACAGATGGCTGTAAATCAAATTACTAACTGGTGTGACAAAAATGGCTATACCATTTCACCAAGTAAGAGCAGTTGCATCCAATTTTGTTGGAAATGTGGCCTTCACCCTGATCCCGATATCTGACTTCATGAGGTACCCATTCCTGTTGTAAACGAGATACAATACCTTGGGGTAATTTTTGATAATAGGCTTACTTTCTTGTCCCATATATTACATTTGTGCAAGGAGTGGGAAAAATCTCTTAACGTACTAAAAGTTCTTTCCAACATTTCTTGGGGTGCTGATCAAACCTCATTGTGCAGAGTATACCAGTCGGTTATACTGTCCCATATCTATTATGGTAGTGTGACCTATGGCTTAGCTTTAAAGTCTGCTCTAAAATGGTTAGATTCGATTCACCACAATGCACTTCATATCTGTAGAGGAGCATTTCTCACCTCACCTGTCGACAGTCTCTATGTTAACTGCAACATAACTCCTTTAAAACTACTGCGCATTAAGCTTTCCCTTAATTACTTTTTCACAAGAGTTCTTCTATTGTAAACCATCCATGAAAATATGCTAGAGTTACTTCAAGGTTAAAGATTTTTAACGCTCACCTTTGCATTATTACCTTTTTTTCCAGGATTAAACCTCTTTTAGGGGAAGTTGATCTTCCTTTAACTCCAGTTGAGCTTGCCGACTACAATAGCATTCCCCCATGGGCTATTCCACAAATACGTTGTTTGAACAACCTAGCTATGTTTAGCAAAGAACATACTGGTCCCATAATTTTCAAACAAATTTATTGCATTTGTTGAAATTAATTTCATGATTACTTCCCAATCTTTATTGATGGCTCAAAAACAAAGACTTGTCGACTGTAGCGTAGTTTATGGAACTAATATCTATAATTATTGTCTTCCATCAATCTGTTCTATTTACACTTCAGAAGTTGTAACCATTTTGAAAGCTCTTAACATAATCAAGTGTTCTCATTGCCTCAAATTCTTCTACTGTAACATGATCAGCTATGACGTTATGCTTGGAAATCTACAAACTTGTTGCACATATGATTGAACTAATAAACACAAAACAATTATTACAGTGATCTTTAATTTTCGATGAAAACACTTTTGATTTAGTTTAAAAATTGAGCCTCATATTATTAATTCAAGGTGGCATTTGAAAAATGTAGTCTGAACATTTTATGATGTCTGTTTTTCAAAATCTTATGTTGAGAAGCTTTATCTTAATATTATGAATGTGTCTGGAAGAGAAAATAAATCAATATTTCTCCATGTCTTAAGAAAAAGAAATCATTCTTCAGTCAAACAGTTTCGTAACATTACTGTTTCGTTTTCCAGACATTTACTTAATTTATCTGTAAAAAGTAGAATATAAGTGGAAAAAATATCAAATTTTGATTCTTTTGTTAAAAAAAATTATTTATCTCCATGAAATTTCCAATATGTTTTAAAAAGCACTTATTTTTATAGTATATGAAAATTATATTGTAAAGCTGTATAAAATGTTTAATAAATATTTTACTTGGATGCTTTTGAAAGTGACACCCAATGCAACTTGATTAGCATGTTTTTAGGTACTAAAATTGCAGTTTCATTCATTTGTCTGCATATTTCTAAGTTCATAAACAGAATTATTGGAAGTAATAAAACTATACATTTTTTAAAGTAAGAAATAATAAAAACTATTCTTTGAAATAATTTGTAAGAGATAATTTAGACTAAATGAAGGCTACTAGATAACCTAAGTTCAGTGGGTGATCAGTTAAAGAACAGTTCAAATTATGATCAAAAAGAACAATGAACACATGCTTGGTTAACAAACTAAGATGAATTTTTGTGAACCCTTTTGGGCTCTCAGAGATGTTGCCCAAGGTTTCCAAACCAAACAAACCAAAAATCTTTTTCATCTTTCTTGAATTATTTTGCTTGCATATTAAACTTCAAAGTTGTATATTGGAAAATGTTTTCCCAATAGAATATTTATAACCAAAGTAGATTATCGTCTTTGGTTTTGATTTCATTCAAAACTGAAACTGATTTTATTTTGAACACTCCTGCCTTCTTTCATTCTTTGGAGTGGAAACATGTCAGAGCAATTATATTAGAATGGCACCCAGACCAAGCTGTTATCAGTAAATTTAGGAACCTTTACAGCAACAATGCTATTAATCACTTCCTAAAAATTAAGAAAAATAGAGAAAAGTAATCGAAATTTTATATGTTCTTTATTGCCCTATAAATAAAAAATAAAGAGTATTAATAAGTATACAAGACTATATGTTTAGGTTGTTTTCTTTTGGTAAATTTACTAAGACAAGGTTGTTTTCTCTCTTTTGGTAAATTTACTAAGAAATTGTACATCCTTTTTTAAATTTAATTTTTAATATCTCCTGAACAAAAATTTATCGATTTTGCAAAGAAATCTATATTAAATCAATGATCGGTTTACAAACAATTCAAATAGAAAACATAGTCTTGCAACAGATTATGTTTGTTAACTGATTACCCACTCAGTATTCTCTATTTATACCTTTTACCCATAACCTACCATTATAAAAGAGAATACTGAACCACATGCCTTTAACCTTCAAAACATCGAAATTGAGGAACAAAATTACATGAGCTAAATTAACTGCATTGGAAAATAAATTTTATTAAGAGTGTAAAATCAAAATACATAACTGTTTAACTTGATGACTAACTGCAATAGTTTAGAATGAAACATAATCAATGTTTAAGCTACTGAATAAAATACTTGATAAAAAAAAATAAATGTTTTCTGCATACAATAAAAAATTCTTCATTCACAAACCAAGACAAATTTGGTTGATACTTACATTCTTGACTGATTTTTCATCCTTGATGACTTACGATGTATATTTTTCTTCTATGAGATGATAGATTTTGAATAATATTTGTTGTTTGCAAATTAACATTAAATATTGACTATAAAATTAAATCTACAATTTGATTTTTTTTATATTTAGATATGGAGGAAAATACTGAAGTAACACCCAGCAAAAAGAGAGCTGGTGAAATTGTTCCATGTAAGTTTTGTAATGCAAATTTTTTTCATAGGTTTTCTGTATATAACTTTGTTGTAGAATTTATAAATGGAACACAATGATTGTATTTTCTTTCACTGTGAAACGATGAATTTGGTGAAGGGATGAATGCCTGTATTTAGAGATTTCAATCAATTTTCCACAAAAATCTCCTGTTAAATCTTTGTTTGATGTTCTCTTTAGAGTGGACATTTTCAATTTACATTTGAGGAAAGATCTGCCACAGAAATATGAATTTTAATATACGTGTCTCAAAAGTGCAATAGTATAATAAAATATCTTATCTATACATTACAAATTTTAGCAAGATGTTCATAGATTCGTTTAACATACGTTTCATTGTAGAAGAATTCAATATAACTGCTCTTAGACACATATTATCTTCAGTCTTTGAATTATTATTTCATTCATATATTTATTCCTATACTTTAAGCATTCATTTAGTCGAATATACACACAACTGTGCACTTAATATTCTCTAAATTAGATTTCCTTAAACGTATTGTTACAGCACTTTTTTGTTCCTAAAAAGAATATTTTTTTTAATTTTTAGATTAACATTGTGCATTAGTGATTTTTATTAAGATAACATTAAAAGTAGTTAATTGTAACAGGAAATGTTTCACCGACCATTAACAACCTGTTGATAACTCTCTTAGTCCTTCATGCTCTCAGACCTTCACTAGAATTAACCTGAAGTTTAATTACTAGTGAACTAAGAGCATAATCCAAACTGGCAATGCTTTGGCGTTCAGTTTTACAGTTCCAGGGTTAGATTCCTACCTAGGTCTAGGGTGTTTGTTCTGGTTTTGAAGATAATTAATACTTTTCCCCACTTGAATCATCCCACCTGTTAGAAAGATGTTGATGTGTCATTTAATTTTATTCTATCAATTAATTTTATTCGTGTGAGACTTCATTCCATGATACTAAGCAGCCTATTTCTTAAAGCTAAACAAATGATGCATGAATAATTAAAAATAGCTAAAGTGTGGCAAATTTTTTTCTATGAAAATTGCTGCTTGCGAAAGGTAGCTGCCTTTCTTACGTTAATGGTTAATAAATATGAAAGTTTATATTTTTTATATTAATTTCCATTCTTGGCATTTAGATAAGAAAAAGAAAAATCGTGCATGTTTTATAAAATAGGTAAGTCAGAAATGAATGATAAATATGTAGTATGAATTTTAAAGTAGTTTTTTAGCTTGAAATATCTTTTGTATCCTCAAGTATTTATTGCGAAATTTAATTCAAAATAAAGTATAAATCAATTAAAATATAATATGGTAACCTTTAATTCACACATAATGATTAATTTTACTTATCTCTCTTAGTGTGAAGAATATAATACACAAATTCATTGACTTTCTCATTACAGCTAATATTAATGATTCATCAGTGATGAATCTTGAAATTTCTCTTCCATCACCAGATCAGAGTAAATGTGGTTTTTCAAATATTTAATTTTATATTAAAAGTGAAAATATTTTAATATTACAAAATAATTCTCATCATGCCTTATTCACAGAAAACTTTTAAAATTTCACATTAAACAAGTATTTTTTTGAGAACAGAGCACTGTTTATTTATAAACTAACAGAATTTAATGAATAAGGTTTTTAATGATAGTTTATGCATCTGTGCACATATTTGAACAAAATCCTGCTTAAAAGTTTTGGAATGATAGATTGTTTCAGTTCTAAAAGCAGTTTAGTGAAGGACATTGTGTAAGCTCAGTTTTCTTGTAGGTACTTGAATAATCGTTTGTACAAAGCTATAGAGCATTTCAAAGTCTGTGGGTAGGATTTTTTACACTGACATTTTCCTATACTTATTCCATGCAAAGAAGGCCTAACACTAAAAATTTTAAACTGTGAATTAATGGAAATAGTACAAATATAATGTGTAAAAGCATTCTGCTTCTAAAATACTTTCAAATATTTTCTAAAGTTTAAAATATTAATAATTAGGAAGAGTTAGCTTTTATATGATTTACATAATATTATAGTAATAAATGAGTAGAAATAAATGGTCTTCTAAATACTTATTCATATTATCAATATGCATAACTTTTTGCTTATTTTCTTACATAATATTCAGTTTAGAAAATTTGCTCAATAAATGTTTTTCTAAAATTACAGCAAAATCACAATTGTGATGGTGTTTTCACTTATTCAGGGTTATTTGGACATCATGCATTTAATAAAGTATGGTCTTGATTACATGGCTAATTTTAAAATGCACTAATATTAATCTGATTAAAATTACATTTAAAAACTGTAAACTTATGGTTTCATTAAAAAAAAGTATATTAAAAACATCTTGTGTAAAAAAAATTGATTTTGAAAATTTATTTCTACTATACTCTTAAAACTATATTTTTCATCAACATTATCTTCCAGATCTTCCTCGACTGGATGTTTATGAGAAAGAACCTCCACAACCCATGAAGCAAAAACGCTTCAGGAAAAAGAAAAGAAGTGAACTGGAACTTCTTCAAGTTTGCTTACCACCATATTTTAGGTGTAAAATACCATTATCACCACCCAAAACAGTCAGCAGCCCCGTATCACCAACCCAAGCAGTGTCAGTACCTAGACCATTAGGATGTGTTGAAAAGAGAGGCCGTCCTAAAAAAAAGTCTTTCATCAGATTCAGAGATAGTCTAGGCAGGTTTGCAAAAGGTGAGTTTCTATTTATATTAATAATTTCTGAACTGCTCATAAGATTTCAAGTTATGACAATTTTTGATTTAAAAAAAATTCTCAAAAAATATTTTCAGATCAAAATAAACAACCACAGCAACCTCGCCAAAAAATCAGGACAAGAAGGACTGAGCTGCAATTGCTTAAGGCAGGTTTACCACCTTATTTTCAGTGCTAAATGTTAATTTTTTGTTATAGTAATAATTTATTTTTTAGATGATAAAAAATTTTATGTATATATGAATTAGCAATAGAGACAGCCTGATAAGGAAAAATATTTTTATTAATTAAAAAGAAATAGTAAAAAAAAGAAGCAAAAAAAAATCTTGTAAATATTATACAGTTTATGTATATTATTAAATGTTATACAATTTATATTTCACACATTCAAACTAATTAGTTATTAGTTTTTAATAGTTAAAAGGAAAATAGTAAGAAAAAGCAAGAAGCAAAAAATAATTATTATTAATCTTGTAAATGTTATACAATTTATATTTCATTCAAGCTCACATTCATATGGAACAACAATTTGATTATTTTAATCATTCTTGTCTTAATATTAATTATTGTTTTAAATAATATCTTCAATGAATTTCAAAATTATTCGCTAATGAGATAGTTTGTTTAACAGAAAGTAATTTTAATTCCTGTTTAACTCTTATAGCTTATTGCATTTATCACCACCATCAAACATTGAATTTATTAAACAAATTTCCTTCTGCAGTATTAATTTCCTTAATTAAAAGAAACATTAAAATTTTCAAGGTATCTCAATGCTTTTCAACAACTCTTGGAACAGACATTTGAATATTTTATCCTCATAATACATTAAAAATCCATCAATAAATTCATGAATGTATTACAAAAATTCACATGATAATCACATTGGCTCATTATATTAATGAAACAGAATGTGCTACAATTCCACAAAAGTGTTTTAATAAGTCATTAAATAACTAGTTTGAAGTAACTTATCATTTAATTTAAAATGTTTTAAAAATTTTAAATTAGATTTTGTTTTGATATATACCTTTAATTTTTGGTTTGTGTATGAGCAAGGACTGGCTGTTAGTGGTTTTAAATGAAAATGGAAATAAAATTTTTGTAATTACACTTGTAAAAAAGCCAGGAAGAAAAAAATAGTTTACGTAAAAAGAATTTTGCTCATCCTAATGTAGCAAATAAATATACTCTGACCCAAATATTTATTCTGAGTGTATTTAATTTCTTAATTACAGTTAAAGAAATATTAAGCATGCTTAATAATAAAAACTATAATAAAATTTGAATTTAACTGTGTTAGCAAGGGAAAGCTTTTCTAAATTTAAGACAGATGTTCTTATATTTAAATATTACCCGATTGTGTTAAATGACCTTGATAATTTTGAATTTTAATATTTGTATCTACTATTATAAATATTTCCTATAGTTTATTTAATTTAAGGGCTCGCTTTAAAATTTAGATTTTTCATATATTTATAAAAACTTATGTTTTCATAAATATATTTTACATTATATATGTTTTCATAAATATATTTTATATTATATATTTTAAGAATTATTTCATTTATGGCTACAAAAAATTTATTTTTCCATATTAGCTCTTATGGAAGATTACTGATTTTTTATTTTGACTACCATAAATCTTAAAAATTGTATCAATGAATAAGTTCTTAACCATTTTATTCAAATCTAAATTTAAAATAAAAGTTATAATGTGTTATGAATAAATTTAAATTAAAAACCTGTTGAAAAAGAATTAGCGTCATCAAATTATTTACAAAAAATTTTGTCAGTTAAACAATTAAGCACGGTAAAAGTAACACTGAAAAACATGGAAATAAAATTTTTAATTTGGAAAGGAATTCACATAATGCAAACTGTAATTGTAAAGTATATACAAGAGTAAGAAGTTTTCGGCTATTTGAAACTCCAGTTAATTTTCATTTTAACATAATTGTGGTATTTAGATTAATGTGATTTAAAGTTTCTCTAATATAATTTAATGTTGATTTTTGAAGGAAGCTAATGAACAAAGTGCATATTGGAGAATGTTCTCAATATTTTAAATACTCAAACAGAATTTTGGGTCTGTGTCTATTAAAAAACTGTTATCTTTACAATTCAAAAACTGTTGCCATTTACCATTAGTTTATAACCATTGAGAAAAAAAAAAGGATCAACTCACAAAATTTGAAAGGTAGAGGAAATTCTTCCATTAAAGCTTAACTCTGAAAAACTAATGCAAAAATAAATAAAACTTTTGCTCAACTCAAGAGGAGAAACTAAAATGTGTGTCATGTGTAGTAAACTCCATGCTCTAACTCTGAATACAAAACTATGGAACCTGGTCAAGATAGTTGGTACTGTCTTAACATGAGACTTGTAACTCCGTAATTGATGAGGACATGTTGTCCCTAATGACAAGTTTGTTGCAAACCTGTTGGGTTCTCATTACCAGAAGACAAGTAAACTAATTTTTTCATATAAAAATTAAACACTTGAAAATAAAGCCAGACATGTAAATCATGTTTCTGCAATGCTGTTTGTAATGATGACATTTTACATATTTTTATTTAGTTGGAGGAAACGATTATGCCTTAAGAACTTTTAATCCCCCGAAATATCCTGGATTTGACAATATCCATGATAAAATAATCTACAATCTTAGACTTGTAGGAAAAGGTAATTGTTTGGAAATTTTCAATGCTTCCTGGAAGCTAAGTGGACTCCCTCATTACTGGAAACCTCCTCTTATTATACCAATTAGAAAACCTAATAAAACAG
Source organism: Latrodectus elegans (assembly GCA_030067965.1). Lineage (NCBI taxonomy): Eukaryota > Metazoa > Arthropoda > Arachnida > Araneae > Theridiidae > Latrodectus > Latrodectus elegans. The sequence continues at coordinate 88,543,275 of CM057815.1, forward strand.
TTGGCTCATTTAACAGTTTTAAATAAATGAAGTAATTTGTTAATTAATTTAAAAAATGATTTTGCACAGGTTACATTTTATTTGGAATGACTTAATTCCATTTTATTTGGAATGATTTAATAGCAAATGAAGAATATGGTTTCAAAAGAGATCACTGTACCATAGATAAAATTTTATACTTTGGGTAAGAGAGTCTGAGACTCTCAAAATTTGAAACCCACAAATGAAATGGTGTTTGCCTTTTTGAATTTAACATAAATCTTTGATAGATTCTGGATTAACTAATTATGAAGCTTTTTGGAAACTTCCAAGATTCATGGAAAAGCACTGGCTTGGATCGATGATTTTCTGAGGGGCAAATCAACTTTTGTTAAACCTAATGTATCCTTTTCTAAAAACATTAAAATGAACCACAGCTTGCTTCAAGGTTCTGAAGTGAGCCTACTGTGCTTCTTGTTGTATCTCTCCCTGGAAAATAAGCTATTATTGTTCTGTAGTGTAAAACAGGTTTGTTTGTTGACATAATTTTATGGAAATCTAGTTCAAATATTAAATTGATTAACAAGTGCTTTATTGATTCTCAAGTGGAGGTATTTGCTACTTACAGAAACTACAATTTAGCATCGCTAAATCTGTTGTGGCTTTCTTCATAATGAATCGAAAACTTAGAATTATCAACTGGATATCACTATGAAAGTCAATGTTTACCTTAAACTAAGCAGCCTAAATATTTAGGCTTTTCGCTTGATCCAGAATTGCACATTAAAAATTTTGAGCTGATGGTACAAAAACTTATTTAATATTTAAGAAAAATTTATTTCTGGCACTGTCTGGAAGCAAATTCATCGATTCTGACGTCAGTCTATACCTCTCTATTAACATTAATATTGGAATACAAAATATAGGTTTATATCAGTGCCTCTATATCATTAATTTGTCAAAATTTAAGTGTGTTCAATTAGGCACTGCCAGATGGATTATTGACCTACTAAATAGCTGCCCACCTGGGAGAGCTTTTACCGAGTAATATACAACAACTGTCTTAGAGACGCAAGGCTAAATTGTCGAAGTATTTCAATAAACTTTACAGTGATAGTTTTCATAAGTGTACTTCTATCCTACTTCATGATTGGACCTCTGAACAATGGATATCATTCCCTACAATACCCATCAGAAGGCAGAAAACATTAAATGGGAATTTTTGTTACAGTATCTTTATTAAAACATCTAGTAGCTTTACCATCAAGATTATAAATCCCATTGTTCTGCTTTCCTTATAGTAATTGAAGGTACTAATAGTAAGTGAAGAGGCTCTTACAGCATATGTTCTCTGCACAAACTATAAAGATACCTGGATCATGGCCGACAGTTATTGTTCTATCCAACATCAACAAGCCTAGTCTCGTATTGGAGAAAGCTACAATTTCTATTCTAGCTCTGCTGCAAAAAACTTCCTCTCGCTATAAACTACATCAATAATGGATGAGTTCTGACATTGGCCTTAATGGAAATGAAGTGGCTGATACTTCAGCAAAGAAGGAAAAATTAACAACCAATTCTGTGACTTTTTTTTTGGAGATATGCTAAAACCTCAAATGCATGATTGCTTCATCTTGGTGTTCTACCCCATGTCCTGATTAGTGCTGTGGTAGGCGACCAGGAGATTATGCTATTTTAAATGGTTCATGTACAGCAGACAGCATTATAAGACTATAAATGGACACTTGAGATGCCTTAAAACTGAACAAGGAAACAAAATATTTCTCATATGTATATATGTTTGCCACAGCACACATTTTATTCATAGTCACCTGATTTCCTGCTTAGGACTCAAAAAAGAGAACATGTTTTGAAGACCTCTTATTGTTATGGAGTTTTTGTTTGTTCACAGACTTGTGGATCAGGTTTCGCCTATTGGCTGATCAGATAGGATAAGAAACAACAGGAAATTCAACAATTATATTATTGTTTAAAAGGTATTGTACAAAAAATTTTATAAAACTAATGCAAATAAAAAAAGGTAATCGTAATTTGTCTGAGTGCCGATGTAGTTTCAAAAATAATTCCACAGCCCCATAAGAGTTTGTCATTAATCTTTATTTTGCATAGCATGCAAGGGTTTGATTGTGAGTTGTGGGTTTGGAGATGTTTGTGACAAATGATTGAAGTGGGGCCAGTGGTCATTTTTATAGTCTCGAAAAAGTTGCTAAAAATGACTCATAAATATCCCCTAAATGTTGCTGAATGTTATTTCTGATTTGTAATTTTAGACTGATTTAGAATGTCTAAGTGCTTTTAAAAATCTTTTAGAATAATAGACAACTTTTCAAGATATTTTGAATATTCAAAGGAAACTGGATATGATATTCCATCCTTTATTAGGTGGTTGCGTACATTAGAAAAATCTCTAGAATTTTGGAGGATGTCATAGAATTTAATTGAAAATTTAAGTTATTCTTTTATTTAAGATACGATTTTATTGCATTAGGATTTGATTTCCAGATGCGATTATTATTATAGTTTTGGAAATTCACAGGTCTGTATCAAATAAAAGTTTGAAACACCTTACATAATACAAATTTCAAGAAAAATATTAAACTTCATAAAATAATAGAGTATTTCTTGAAAGGAACGTTAGAAAGTATAACTTAAAGTATTTTCAATGTCTTAATGATTTAGAAGTTTTTCTGAGTCGAGAAAGGCTTCCAATGGTAAATCAGAAGAATAATGTAAATGAGCTTGAAAATTTAAATTATTTTTTTTATTGTGGATGCATTTTTATTGCATTAAGATCTATTTCTTTAATTTCTTAATGTGATTTTTATTGGTTTGGAATTCTTTGAACATGAATCAAGAAAAACTATGAAACGACATAAAAACTAAATTTTATTTGTAGGATATTAAATATCTTTAATATTTTAATCTATATCAGGATTCAGTGATATTTTTAATTGTAAAAGAATCTTGTTGATAGTAAATCCAAACTAAAAAAAAAAAAAAAAAAAAAAAAAAAAAAAAATCAAATGAATAAATAAGGGAGAAACACAAAGTGAAACAAACTCATAAATTGATTCTGTCTTTGTTTTAAAATTTCTGTTTTCTCCCTTGCTTTTTATTACATGCTTCTATTGAAAAACAATTTCACATTTAGGATTAAAAGCAATATTTATATTATTTATTACAAGCTATACCAATTTCACTGCTATTTCCTTTAACATAAATATTTCCTTTGGAATTATCATTTACTGACAACAGGAATTAATCTTTAGTGATAAGACAAATGTATTTGATGGCAAATATCTTAAATTAATATTTAAATAATAATTATAATATTTCCGTTTTATGCTAAAATTAATCACATTGAACTAAGTAAAATAATTTTCATTAAAAATCAAGACTATTAGAAATATAACATAATTCCATACTTTGTTTAAGAGTTTGTATTTTCATATTATATTGTCTGAAATCAACTATATGTGAGAGATTTATTCTACAGAAGTCATTTCATTGACTACTTATTTGCACTCATGAAAGTAAAATGCTTTTTATTTCCTTAAAATTGACTGATATAAAGAAAATATTTTTTTTATTTTTTAAATCAGTCAATATTTTATGAAATAAAAAGCATTTTCAAAACCAAAATTACATGTAAGCTCCCGCTTTTCATGTGATGATATCTGAAAAATAATCTTTCAATCAATTGAATCCTTTATATGTATTCTTTTCACAAATTTATGTACTCAAGTTGCTTCTATGAGTAATTGAAATTGCCGAGGTTATTTGAAATGGTAAATTGTTTTTAAATAGTGTAAACACAGCCATATAATATATTAATTATTAAATGCAGTGAGATTACACATTTCAGATTTATGGTAATCATTTTGTACGAAATATTTGAACTGTCAAAAATGGCAAGCAAATTTTCGGGTATATATATATATATATATATATATATATATATATATATATATATATATATATATATATATGGTTACATTTTCAAGAAAATTTATCTATCCAGAACAAATTCGTTTTCTATCAAGAATTTTTATTGAGATGGAAACAGCTGATTTAAATAGAAAATAAAACGAAAGCGCTTTCAAAGTGGAAAATTATTTATGTATGAATATTAAACAGACATTAAGAGAAGTTTTAATTCATAAATCAATTTCATTTAGTATGATTTCTGTTTATGTACATAAAATGATTCAGAATAATTCTTGCTTGAAAAGTACTATAGGACCTTAAAATTCTTTTGAAATTTCTTTCCAAGAAATCTTTTATGTAAGCCATTTATTTCAGACATTCTTATATATTTCATCCCCAAATTCTTGTGATTAACAATCTTTCTTTAAATATATGATTAATTCAGCCTACCTATATGTGAAAAAAAAATGATAAAATCATTTTTTTCTTCTTTAGTCTAATTTACTTTTGAATTGAATTTGATAATCTTTAATTTAAAAATACTTTAGCAGATGTATAGTTTTAAACAATATGATCATTTTTCATGTCTATAATGAACTTATTTTTAATAATAAAAAACATTTTGCTTAAGTTTAAGCATCCACTTTGTAAATAGCATCAGAAAAATTTTTAGTTTTTAAAGTATCTCATGGCTGGAGATAGAATTTAACCGAAATTTCTTCTTTGATTAAAATTTTTCTATGAACATCAGTTCTAGAGGTTTTAAGACAACTATAATATTCGAAGTATTGTGCAAAAAATAATGGTAAGTGTACTCAGTCAGTTCAGTGACATTGGATATTTATGTATAGTGAATACTCTTGCAGTATCTATAATTGAGATGTAAGGTATGTAATGTTTATAGTACTGTGTTTTATAGAGGTAAGTTATTCTGTGCTTTTTATATTATGGAGGTAAGTTACTGTACATTTTATATTATGGAGGTAAGTTACTGCATTTTTTTATTATGGAGGTAAGTTACTGCATTTTTTTTTATTATGGAGGTAAGTTACTGTGTTTTTCTACTGCATCCAAAGTATAAATAGTGCATGATTACAGCAGGCTAATGTTCTAAATCAGTAGGCTGAGATCTGATATTTATGTACTTTGAATACTTTTAGAACAGCTGTAATTAAGTTATATGGTAAGTAATGATTATAGAAGTGTTTTATGGATGTGAATTTCTGTTTTTGCCTTACATTCAAAGAACTAATTTCAACTAGTTTAAATTTACTTTCAAAAGTAAGATAATTTTACTCTCCAGCTCATGAGTACTTTAGGTGTATTTTTGGAATTTTAATTTATGTAAAAGTGTCCCCCCCTCCAAGTTATCAAGAAAATAAAAACAACTTAAAAACATCATAAATAACATTGATAAAAGATGTGTTAGAAAAGCATAGTCTAATTTGCATGTGTAGCAAATGCATCCAATAAAAGGCAAAAAACTGTTACAAAGAATAAAATTGTGTCCAGACAAAAATTTCCGAACAATTATTTTATAATGTTTTGATTATCCATACAATGCTGATTATGTTATACTGTTTTACAGAAATTTTGGTTATTTATGAGGATTATGCCTAATAATTATAAGGATTTAAATTAATAGTATAAAATTTTTGATTTAGTATTTCACAATATTAATAAATCGCTCATTATTTTATGCTACATCCGGAGTATTTACATAGATTAAGCAATAGAATAACAAAAAGCTGGGCTAGTAGTGTAATTAAATGCTTAAGGCAGTGGTTCCAACCTGTGGGGCGCCCCCAGGGGGGTCGCGAGACAGTTGCAAGGGGGGCAAGCAGCTGTTTCCAAAATATCATTTTCGAATACGAACCAAAAAAGTCGAATAATCAATATCTTGCTGATGAAATAGAATAAAGTAAAGTTCTTATTAATAATCATTTGACCAGTCTATGGAAGCAATTCTCGTTGTACTTTAAAGATCTTGACATGTCCAAATATGAATGGATTAGAAACCCATTTGTGATTGAAAAATATGATGATTTTGGACTTACGAGAGCAGAGCAGGAAATGATAATTGACTTATCTAGTGATAGCACATTAAAGCAGATGTTTCAAGATGAAAATAATATTGTTACGTTTTGGCTACGAGTAAAGGACGATTTTTCAACTTTGACAAACAAAGCTTCAGAAATTTTATTACCAATTGTAACATCTTACCTATGTGAAACTGGTTTTTCTACAGTAGCTGTCTTAAAAACAAAGTATCGATCCCGCTTAATGATTGAAAAGGAATTGAGAACCACGATTTCTGCAATGATACCACGGTTTGAGAAAATGTGGGCTGAAAAATAAGCTCAACCGTCGCGTTAAATTTTTATGTTGTAGTAGTGTTAATTATATATTCTTTTTTTGTTTTGTTATTATATTTCTTATAATAAATGTATTATATTTTTACATAATATTGTATATTATTTTGTAGCCCATTATATAAATTATAATATCAGTTGAGTATTTATGAAATTTGATTTTTATATAAATTAACGGGACGCAACAATTTTTTTTAAAGGGGGGCGCACCAATTTTTTCTTTTTTAAAGGGAGCGTCGGTACAAAAAGGTTGTAAACCACTGGCTTAAGGTATTCACATTATTGTATTTCTCAACCGTTTATATGAAAATAACCTGTAAGAGATTCTTACATTAGACTAAAATTAGTGGTTTTTTTCCTTTAATAAGATTCTATAAAGTTTGATCTTTTTTTTAAGCTAATAAATTTAGGAATAACGGTGTAAAAGCATCATTTTTTAATCATCTGAAATATAGTAAATTTTTATTGGATGGTTTTCCTTAATATAGCATCTAATAAATTTTATTAATCTTTTACATAAACGGATGAATTTAGGAATGACCTCTCTCTCTTTCTCTCAATGGTGAAACAGCGTAATTTGTTTTAATCCTCTGAAATGTAATGTCAATTAAAATAAATGGAATAGATTGTTCAACATGACACATTATGAGAAATAATTTCATTTTTGTGAACTTGAAGATATTAATAAAACAGTTTGTAAAAGAAAAATAATGCATTAAATTACTAAAATCTGGTTTTATTTAGCAAAATACATTTTCTTAAATAAAATACTATTAAAAAGTTATTTAAAATATACTGTATAAAGAAACACGTGCAAAATATGTGGTTCATACTTAAAAACAGTGCTTTTACTTACTGATGGAAAAGTACACAAGTTAGCCATTTACTTTTTTCAGTATTTATAAACTGCATTTTATAAAATATACATTTCCATTTTTTTTTTTTTTTTTTTTTGTCAAAATATAAAAGCATTTTATTTTATCTTCTTTAAAAGTTTACTTATATATTAGTTATACAGCTGCTGATTTTTCAGGCTGTCTGTATTTCCTTCTTGTTCGATATATGTAACATCTTTTTCGTTCTCAAGAATTTCATTATCAGATGTATTTTTTCTGCACATATCAAATAGGGTCTAAATTTAAAAAAAAAATCATCGAAAAAAATTTCATGCAATAGAGTAGTTTTTTATTAGGGCTCGTGCACGTGATACTCACTTTTGCTGAAGTTGTATGGAAAACTAGTTTGGTTTTCTTCATTTACTTTGCGTTCTTTAATGTAGCTACTGAATGTTGAATTGCTTTCGATTATTGTCCTTCCTTCAATATCTTTCTAAACATTGCTCTAAGAAGGTAGTTTTATAAAGCCCCTCCAACTCCCTAATCACTCTTATATCCATAAATATGGCAGGAAAAATTAGTCTGAGGTATTTCCTCTTGAAGTTGTTTACTATATCATGGGCTATTAGAATTTGCATTAAGTCACAGGGATCGATTCAAATAAAAGACTTCAACGTGATCAGTGCAGTTTTCCACAATTAGAAGAACCTGTGATTTTTCTTTAAAAATTGTCGATCGAAGTCTCTTGGCAAATTTTCTTAAATGCTTCTAGTGATCCAAGTTTTAATGTCAGCAAGATATATATTCCAATTGTGGTTTTGGAAGCCTTTTTGCTTTAAATTTTTCTTGTGAAAAGCAGAAGCAATTTTATGTTCCATTTTAGTAGGCTGTGAACAAAATTTTAACTCTTCTCATCGCTTTTGTATACCTATTACATTTATGGCTTTTAAAGCTAAATATTTTTTTGGGTAAGATCTTAAAAAAGAAATCAAGTCTTGTTCACGTCGAAAATATCCTTTGGGTTGTACTCAGAGTGTAATTGTTTAAATACTATTTTTTTTTCATTCAAATTTTGAAATTTCATTCGCAGTTTAACTTTTACCTCGCAATTTTCTAAAACCAGACATTTTTGCAACCATGTGCCTAATTCTGAGAAATCTTTTATGTTCAGCTCCATGACAAAGCAGTTGGATAAATACATAGCTTTAATACAATCTAAGTGTCAGTGTTAAATATTTATATCAATTGAAAATTCTCTTTATATACATTGAAAACATTTTTTTATATAAATATATTTTGAAATATTGAACAATCAAGGGAAGAAAATTAATTTGAAACAATTATTGAATCAATTTGTAAATTTGTTACACACTTCGTGTGTTTAAATTATCAATTAAATTAAAATCCTCTTTCTGTTCTGATTCATCATTGGCAAGTCTTCTTCAACTCATAAACACTTTTTTTTTTTTTTTTTTTTTTTGTCGTGTGACAGCTAGGTTGGCAATCGAGGTGCGCTGCTCCACTTTTCCAGCTGAACCATATCTGGTGTGGAGTCTGACTTCTTCAGTACACACGTGCCAAAGGGACCCGTTTATAGAGTAGGCAACAATTCACACATCATTCATACAAGGAAAGAACAAAAACAGGATAGAGAGAGAGAGAGAGAGAAAATACATAATACTCTATGAACTGGGATTCGAATTCAGGACCTTCATATCCGCAGTCAGGCGCGCTGACCACTAAACAAATATAAATACATATAAATCATAAAATTGAAAATACTTAATGTAATACTTCCTAACGTTTCTTCCTATTATTTATGAAGTTTAATATTTTTTCTTGAAATTTGTATTTTATTTGGTTCAGACCTGTGAATTTCCAAAACTATAGTAATAATCGCATCTGGAAATCAAATCTTAATGCAATAGAAATGTATCTCGAATAAAATAATAACTTAAATTTTCAATTAAATTCTAGGACATTCTCCAAAATTCTAGAATATTTTTCCATTGTACGATACCACCTGGTAATGGATGGAATATCAGATCCAGTTTCCTTTGAATATTCAAAATATCTTAGAATATTCTCTATTTTACAAAATTTCTAGAAGTACTTAGACATTTTAGATCAGTCTAAATTTACAAATCTGAAATAACATTCATCAACACTTAAAGGATTTTTATGCGTCATTTTTGGCAGCTTTTTTGACACTATAAAAGTGGTCATTGGCCCCATTTCAATCATTTGTCTCAAATATATCCTGACCCACAGTTAAAAATCTAAACTTTGCATGCTATACAAAATGATAATTTATGACAAACTCTTATGGGACTGTGAGAATATTTTTGAAACTACATCGGCAATCAGACAAATTACGATTTCCTTTTTTATTTGTATTAGTTTTATAAAAAAAAAAAAAAATTGTACAATACCTTTTAAACAATTATATAATTGTTGAATTTTCTGTTCTTTCTTATCCTCTCTGATCAATCAATAGGCTAAACTTGCACCATGAGACTGTGAACAAACAAGAAGTCCATAACAATAAGAGGACTTGGAAACACGCTCTCTTTTTAGAGTCCTAAGCAGGAAATCAGGTGACTATGAGTAAAACGTGTGATGTTGCAAACATATATACATATGAAAGAGATTTTGTTTTCTTGTTCAGTTGTAAGGCATCTCAAATGTCCATTTATAGTCTTGATAATGCTGTCTGCTGTTCATGAACCATTTAAAATAGCATAATCTCCTACCACCACAACAATCAAGACATGGGAGAAAACACCAAGATGAAGCAATCTCACACTTGACTTTTTACCATATATCCAAAAAAAGACCAGTGAATTGGTTGTTAATTTTTCCTTCTTTGCTGAAGTATCAGCCACTTCATTTCCATTAAGGCCAATGTGAGAACTCATCCATTGCAGATGTAGTTTATAGCGAGAGGAAGTTTTTTGCAGCAGAGCTAGAATAGAAATTGTAGCTTTCTCCAATACGAGACTAGTCTTGATGATGTTGGATAGAACAATAACTGTCGGCCATGATCCAGATATCTTTATAGTTTGTACAGAGAACATATGCTGTAAGAGCCTCTTCACTTATTATTGTAGTATTTGCAATTACTCTATGAAAAGCAGAACAACTGTCTGGATTTATAATCTTGATAGTAAGGCTGCTAGATGTTATTTTAATAAAGATACAATTGCCAGAATTAACAGAAGAGTTTACTCTATCTTTCAAATTTTTTATTAATTGAATCTTTTTTTTTTTTTGTATAAAAGAATCTTTAATAATGTAGAATTATGTATGAAAAAGAGGGGTCCATTTTTAATTTGCCTATAAGAATTATAATTTTGCTGGTGGAGTCTCACTATCTTTGAAAAACAACCATTTTTTATGAAGGTGTTTATGAATTTATTTATAACAAATTTTAGATCACTATGCTCTAAAAAATATCCCCTGTTAAACTTTTAAAGTTCCAGTAATTCCTACTCTTTTTCAATCTTTTCTTATTACTTCTAATTTCTAACAAAAAAGGTATATGATCACTTCCGATATTATGAAGAATAGTCCATGAACATTCAAAGTAGTGATCGGGATTGACCAAAGTTACGTCAAGCACATGTTCAGTTTTAAAGTTGAAGGAGAAGAAAGCTCTTTTGCCATTATTAAGAGTAAGAAAAACACGATCATCTCTAAAATTAAGAAGCTCTTCACTTCACTGATTAGCAATAGTACTGTACCATCCAGTGTTCTTAGCCCCATGTCTCCCATGACACTAGTGCTATTGTAATTTACCGGATAGTAAAAATTAAAGATACTTAGATGCCTATTCTCCCAGTTTAATTTAATCCCCTGACATTTCAAATCTGTATTTCTTAATAATGGGAGAATTTTTTGGTAATTTACTTCCCTTATTAGAAAAGCGAATCCCCCATTGTTTTTATAGTGTCTATGAATCACAAGATATGATATCATTTAACTTTGAGATAGGTTTCTTTAATTTTATTTCTTGGAAGGTAGTAATTTGAACACTGCTTTTCTACAATTTCTAGGATGACATCTAACTGTAATCAAGTAGCACTTGTAGATAAACCATTGATATATAATATTGTAGGATTTTCAGTGTACTTTTAGAGGGAGATCGTCGTTTACATTTTCCGAAAAAGTCCCGACTGTCCCCCTGATTTACCTGCGTGATGGACAAGTAATGTAATATTATTTAGCATATTTGCCATTGGCTCAACGTTTCGTAAATTTAAGTCTATACATCAGTTTTGGATCTTCGTAAATGTTCGGAATCCACTTTGAAGTGTTCTAACTCTAATTAGCCTTACTATTAATATATTTTCATAGAGTGACAATATGCAAACTTAAATATCGCTCAACAATCTTAAGCCGTGAGCAAAGTCATTACACTATTTCTAAATTCTGCAGTATTCATTTTAATGATTATTTTATGCCTTTCAGAAAATGCTTAATTACCATACTGACTTGTCTAAAGATCTTTAGAACACTCGCATTGAAGTAGATATTTTTGTCAAGCATTATTGCTATTGTTGTATAATTTTCTGAAGCATTAAGTAAGTGATTTTGTGTCAGTTAAAACAGTGAAAAATTTGATAGAATAATATTTCAAAAATCATTAATTTTTGCTGTAGTTCTTTTATACCTCTAAGATATCTTAAATGTAATGAGTAGAAAAATGTGTCAAGCATGTGAGAAATATCTGGAGAAAATGTAACTTCTCATCATAAAAAATCGCTTCTATACTTTCCAAGAAAGATAGCCAGAATATGTCTAGTCTGTCAAACAATTAGTCTATTAAACTTTGGTTCAAGTAAGGTGAATTCTCGTCACAGTTTCTCATAACATTTCTCAGATGTTCGGAATCTATTGAAACTGTTTTGCGATGATTAATTCAACCTCTTGTGCAAAAATTAACTGACGAGGAAAAAATCAAACCGAAACTCTTGAGAATATTTATTTATCTTGTTATCCCTAAGAAATTTCTGTTGAAAAACAATTTATTGGACGTTTTAACTGATTTTAATAACAGAATTATATATAGCTCTGTTTGCAAACGTTTTACCTAGACATATAATTGATATATAAAACAAACGAATACATTTTATGGTGGTTAAATGATTAAACAGTAATCTAATATTTGAAAGAATTTTAATATAATTTCATGAATTTTGTTTAGTAATTTCAGAAACTGTACGATCTGAAAACTAATATTCAAATATTTAATTTTCTAACAAATGAAGTAACTATATATTGTGTAATCAAATATTATTAATTGTTGCCTTGATAATTTTTTTCCCGTAATTATAAACTTAAAAATTCTACAAAGTATTGATTATCAGATCTTTGGCAAGAAATTAACTTAGCAAAGGTGTATCTCAATCAGATTCACCATAGATAATCAATAATTATGAAATTAAAATAGTGTTTTATGTAAGAATATATAGTAATCGGGTACATTTGTTATTTATATTAAGAAATAGTGTAACTTATATTTAGCAAGACTGGATTTTAAAAATTTTGAAATTAAGAAATGGTATTTTTACCTAGAGCCTCAGTGCTGATAACTATTCCATTTTTATTTAAATATTGACCGTCTTAGACTAAAAACATGCAATTTATTGATGCATGAAAAACCGGCTTCTTAATATTACAATGAATTATTAATTAGGATGAGCAAGTAACTTTTTTTTACGTAAGTTTTAATACTTTTTAGAATTTTTTGTAGAATAAGATTAATGATAATTTATTTTACCATTTATTTATTAATTTTTCTTAAATTACTTATGTCAAGTAGCATTGCACATCGTATTCTCAATATGCTTATTGGCTTTTTGATATGTGTGCTTCCAATTCATATTATTTTATACTTGCTTTTAATGACATTGGTTAAAAAAATGTGTCCCAACATCATTACACTCAGATTAGGTTCAAGTATTAATAATATTACTTTAAATTACTTTTTGAACATAACATTCATTATTTTTAATTTAGTTTGATCTATACAAATCATGTAATTTTTAAAAACATGACTATAAAATTATATCTTTATGAAATTATGGATATGTAATAATATATATCATTAAATAAATATAAGCAGTCAAAATATTGACAAAAGCACCAATGTTTTCAGTCTTTTCAAATGTTGCAACTTGCACTTTTTACAGTAATTATTGGTATTGCTGACATGACAAGAAACCTCTTGTTGACTTATATATTATGTGGAATTAGCGCAGTGGGGTGTTTCTGACTCCCTTTAAAATTTTTATCACTCGGCTTACATTTTTTATTTTTTACAAAATGTTTCGCTGAACAAAGTTCATAGTCTAAAGCACTCTTTTTAAAAATATAATCTTCATTGTAATAAAGGTGACTACTGAAATTTGCCTAGTGTCGAAAAAAAATGGGCTTATCACTGATTTAATATGATAAATGCTATTAATTTTAACATCATAGAATGCAAACATTTTTAAGTTGTTATAAATTGAAATGTTTTTAAATGCCTTACTTTAAAAACATTATGATTAATTGTTTTAATATTTTTTAATTATTGAACATCTTTGCTTTGTCGGAATAAATGTAACATTTTTCACAATATGCAGAGGTAACATATGAATGTGGGCTTAGCGAAATAGTGCATAAAAAAAGTCTGTTCTTTTTTTTTAAAAAAAAAGTACCAAGATGTTAAATATGAACAGATTTCTTTATATTATGCTTTATATTTTAACAATACAGTAGTTACTGATTTTCTAAATCATATTTTGTAATAAATGTTTGTACCGTATAAAATTAAAAAGTATGTTGTAGTATGAAATGTAAATTAGGTTTTTTTTTTTTGAATAATGTGCCATTAAAGAAAACTTTATATTTATTTTAGTTCTGAAGTTGTATTGCATGTCTTCATAAAAATATTTCATTACTATTGTTGATTACTCTTTCTTACGTTAGAGAATCTTTATTTACAACTGATTATAAACTTGTATTTGCAAGTATGTTAAAGTCATCAATATATTAGCAATGAATTTTTAAAACTGTTTATTAAATGTCTCTAATTTCTGACAGTTTTGCATACATGAATAAGAATGTGTTCTGTAAATATATGCAACTATTATATGCACAAGATGGTATATATGCAAAAGATATATAAATATATGCAAAAGTCTTAAAAATACAAATGATTTTTAATATATATATAAAATTACAGTAATTAGTTTTAACTCATGCAAATAGCATTTCTCGACTTAAATATCATCGTTCATTATGCTAGATAATTTGCATCATGTCAAAAAGTCAGAAAATGGAACCGCAGTCATTTTTAATCGAATATCACTTATTGTGGATTTTGCTTTGTGTACCCATGAAGTTATGTATAATAAAATTATGGACAATTATTTGCTTGTCTCTAGAACATCTAAAATTCTGTCTAATCATGAATAAAGGAATGTCTATTTTTTCTGGCTTAAGGAGAGGAAATAATGTGTATGAAGTTCGCTCTCTATAAATTAATGGTTACTTATACTGTTATATTTGTCTTTAATATTGATGTTTTATACTGAGAGACAAAAATGTATTGGAGTAGAATTCATTTCCTGTGTATTGCAAATTATATTTGTTTCTCTGTTAAATTTGTAACCTGTGTGTAAATTTTTTAAGCATTAAATTTGCCTAAACCAAATATTAAGACTGTCTCTATTGCTAATTATATGGAAAGAGTCTCATGTTATATTTTATGAATACATATATGTTATTCTACATTATTAAAGTATTTGGATACTTTTATTTTATGATGATTAAATGAAAAAAATGTAAATAATTTGTTTACAAAAATATTTTTAATTCTTTTATTCAATTTAGCACTTCTAATCATTTATATTACAAAGCAAAAATGTTTCATTAAAGAAAATGAAGTTAATAAACTTAATAATCTTTAATATTACGGCAATCTTTGTAAATACTTGAAATAATCTTTGTAAATAAATATGTAAATAATCTTTGTAAATAATTGTGTAAAATATGTAAATAATCTTTGTAAATAAATATGTAAAATATGCAAATAATCTTTGTAAATAAATGTGTAAAATATGCAAATAATCTTTGTAAATAAATGAGTAAAATATGCAAATAATCTTTGTAAATAAATGTGTAAAAAAATATGCAAATCTTTGTAAATGAATGAAATAATAATTAGAATACTGTTATTAGGACGCTTAAGGATATACACTTTATGTACTTATGAAATCATTCTAATCAATACGAAAACATTTGTTTTAGGTATTTTGAACAAAAATTTCATCTATACTCTACATCTTACCCCCTTAACACTTCAAAGTTAAAATTATGAAAAAATAAATGCACAAATTTTTCACCTATGTGTTGAAGTATAATTAAAAGAAATATTTTTTATTCTGTTGCTTTTAAAATTTTAGAAATAATTTTATAATATTATAAACATTTTGTTAATTTAAAAAAAATATTGCAGTAGTTCAAATTGACTAATATTTGAACAAACTTATGAACCGATTAGAATAGCTATTTGAAATCACAACACTTCCATTTTTTTGGGAAATTAAAAGAGTTTATTTTCATTATAAGAACGGCAAAAGTAATTGAATTCGGACAATTAAAATAATTATAAGTTAGCATTTTTTTTAAAATTATTAACTGAATGATCTTCAAAAAGTGCAAATAGAATACCATCCACCAACATTTCGAATCGGCAAGTTACTCGAACTTTAATCTATTTCAATTATTTATTAATAACAAATAGAATTTAACAACTTAGAAGCGAAAAAAAAGAGTTATTAACTTGGAAACTTTACACTAGAAATATTTATGCCATGAAAACAGAAATAATCGGTCAATTATATTTCAATTTGATTAAAATTTTTTATGTATCGCGCCAAACATCGCTTAAATAATTACTCAAAAACAGGTTTGAGAATGAACGAGGAAACAATATCTTGTGGATCACAAGTTGCGACGATGAAAAATTACTTTTTTTTGGGGGGGGGGGTCTTGTGTCAGCTAGACCGACAATATGGGGTGCGCTGCACCATTTTTCCAACTGAACCGTATTTGGTGTGGAGTCCGACTTTTTCAGTACACACATATGCCACAGGGATCCGTTTATAGGGTTGGCAACCATTCACACCTGATTCTTCATATAAGGTAAGGACACAAGATAAATAAAAAAAAGTACATCCACGCCCGAACCGGGATTCGATCCCAGGACGTCCTTATCCGCAGTCATGCACGCTGGCCACTAGACAAGTTGGGCAGCAAAAAATCCATTAGAAGTGCTCATAGAAAATAGACTTTTAGTAAATTACTTCTGATTATTTCTTAATTAGGGATATTTTCCTATAATCAGCTTAAAAAAATTTTTGTGGACTAAGTCAATTTTTAAATAACTGGAAATATCAAATGTCTTAAATTTTTTTCACCTACCTACAAATACTTATATTACTGGAAAACTGCACATTTGTTCGTTTTTAAATGGAGAATGGTTTCATAGAATGGAAAAAAAATGCCGAACTTGAACTTAAAAACATAAGCTATGTTCTATGCGATTACAATATTAAATAATTTAAACCACGTATAAAAAACACTGACTTCAACTCAATATGATCTGGCCAAGCTGGTAACCGAATAGTTATCGTTCTGGCCTTTGGTTCAAAAATAATAATTCGAATCCCATTTCGGGTATGGGTCTTTGTAGGGATTTAGATTGCACTTTAAATTGTATAGGTCCTGATTTACTTGTACAAAGACAGCGACAAACCAAAGAGTCAATCAATGTAAGGCTCTGGTTATACCGCGACGTACATTGTTTTTGAACCACGACTTCAAGAATGAATGACGTTCTTTCTTTTCTTTGAAAGGTGTCTGTGAACATGGGGGTTGAGAATAATATCTACAGTATAATATCCCCATTATTCTCAGATTTACTGATCTGTAATCAGAAATGTAAACATGTATTAAATTTTGTCAATTTTTGTAATGTTTTATCCCTATGTTTACGCTTTTCCCAAGACGCCACGAACTGGAAATTTATTGGAATAGATCATCAAGATAAAACTTTTCTTCACTGTTTATAATAATCTCGTAGCTAAAGCGAATATTCATACTTTGCACACTATATTCAATTACGTTTTAGCAGATCTCTATGCAAGACTTCATTCCATGGAGTAAAACAAAGCGAAAGTAAGTAAACAATAAATATCATTAAATTTTTAAAATTTTTTTCCAATCGTAGTTTTGTTTTGAAAGCTAGAAACGTTTCTTGAGAAACTGTTGTCCCGTTGGTAGTATTTGTAAAATAAAGACAGCATCGTTAGTTCTCTTTCACACTAGAAGACTTTTATCGTACGATAAAATGTCCAATAGTTTATTGTGAGAAGTTATTAAAGAACCACATAATAGACTGATCTCTTTCACACTGAAAAGGAAACGATATTGTGTGACCAATCTAGTTTGTGGTTTTTTTTAATAACTTCTCTCATAAAATTTCAGACGATTTTTTTATCGTACGATAAAAGTCTTCTAGTGTGAAAGAAGCTTAACACTAGCTCATAGTGAATGATCTTTAATAAAAAGAAAACACGTACACTCTCATAATTTTTGAAATTAGAAAATTTTTTTTATAAAAATTAAAAACGTTTTTAATATTATTTTGATATCTTATTGTCACCTAAAATCGCAATACTTTTATCATCTAATTCAGAGACAATTAAAATTAACAAAAAATGTTTAAAAAAAAAATGAAAAATTATATTTTAGCAATTTGCTGCCAAATTTATATTGAGGGGCTACATATTGATCTAAACAGATAAGAATTGCAATATTCTGACTAAATAATACCCTATCATGAGAGGAAAGTAGTTATACTAGTCTTTCTTAGCCGAATAGTAAATAGAATACCTCGTACAAGGAAAATTCTTTTACTGTTTGGACAATTTTTTTTTTTTTTTTACATAACGGTGAGCAGTGTGTGAATAACCCTTCACCACAACAGTGCCGGAAAATGTTATTCATTTATCGTTACCCGGTAGGCAATTGTGAACGAAGTCACGGAGGCGAGTTACATTACCCCACGCCACATCACCACAAACTCGTTTATTGGGTGGGCCCATTCATTCATCAGCTTAGAAGAAAGGGCAGAGAAACACAGAAAGAAACATCCATGCTCGAACCAGGATTTGAACTCGGAACCAACATCCTAGGTGTCAGGAACGCTAACTATTCAGCGACCGGTAGGCATTTAGACCAATGCGAACTAAATATTAAGGAGTTGTCAACCGAATAGTTAACTCTTTAGTATTCAGTTCTTAAGTTTAATTACTACTTATCGTTTGAATACTTCAAGCATTTTAGACTCCACTTTGTAGATCTTTTTTTAATAAGTGAAAGCACTGAGCGACAAATTTAACTAAATGGTTAATCCCGTTGGTGTGGAGTTAAAGTTTGATCGTTCACTTGACGTGCCCGGGACTTGAAATTGCAAGGCAGTTTGTAGCAGAATCCTATGGTGTGCTGCAACAGTAGAGGAGTTTAAATAATTTATGGAACTTTGTGTTTGAATTACCTAGATTCTAGGCCAGAAAACTAATTAAAAACAAATTCCTTTTCATTGGCCTGGCCAAATACAAAATAGACTATTTCAAAATCGTCAGTAGATGCTATAAATGCCAAGACTACTCTCACACCACAGCAGACTGCAAAAACAAACTTCCATACTGTGCAAAGTGCAGTAAAAATCACAACACAGAGATTTGCAAATCTAAAATCATCCAATGTATAAACTGCATAGAATCAAATAGGCAAGAAATGAACTTTCCAATTGACCACGCAGCTTATAACTTAAATTGCCCTTCTTTCCAACAATACCAAAATCCCCAACACTACTACTATTATAATTAAATGTCTAACACACATATTAATAATTTTCAAACAAATATTCACCCTAACAATAATTGCTTAACCAATATATCCTTTGATTCCATAAATTTCTTACAAATAAATCTATAAAGAAGTCACTCTGCACAAGCTCAACTCCTAAAAACAGTCTCAGACAATAATTACCATATCATCACAGCTCAGGAACCATTCTATTATAATAAAGAAATAAGAGGCTTACCCCTTACTTGGAAAGTTATTTACGATCAAAATTCATCAACCCCTAAATGCGTTACAATATTAAATATTCCAATCAACCCAATAATCATTCTTAAAGAACGCGATCTAATAATTATTCTTTTAAATCTTAATCCAGTTCCTCTACTTATTATTAACATTTATGCTTCTCCCTATGAAAATTTAAATCAAATATTAAACAAATTAACACCCTACTTACAGACCTATTCCACTTATCAAATACTAATAAATGGGGATTTTATTGCCCAAAATATCATTTGGAATTATCCCTCAAACAACAGCAGAGGTCTTTCCCTAGAAGCTTTTATATCTTCTAATAATCTAAATATCATTAACTCAATACCCAGTCCACCAATTGAAGTCATTTGTTTTTGCATGATGGATTTCTAATACTTCTTTTTTTCTTCTATGAAGTGAAAAGTGACCCAATATTCTGTAGTAGTTCTGGGTCATCCAAATGTATGCTAACATCCCTCTTAATTTGTAAAAAAAAAATTAGAATCACCCTATATTTATAAAATATGAACTATTTTTAAAATGTTGCACAATCATGGTTGCTGGCATCCCAATATCAACTCATTTATTTGGAAAAAGATACCACTTAATATTACAGTTCGGTACCGCAAGTACTTCAATGGTTGTTTCCGTGCATCTTTCTACGATTAGTTGTAGGACAAAGCTTATAGTACTTGGTTTACTTGAAAAGCACATTTTTAATTGAATTAAATGTGTTCGTCTTCCAAACAGGAAACCACTTCTCACCGATACCTGACTATTCATAACCTCGATGTGAAATCTAATAAAGGAAAGAAAAAAAAATGAATAATTATGATCACGAAATTGAAAATTTCTTTTCAGAAATTGAGGAGTCATTTCACAAATTTGATTATTTTTAATTAAAAATGTGTGTATGCACTTATATGTAAATACACTTATATTTCTGATAAAACGAAATAATCATGAAAAAAAGTTGTTATTGTGGTATCTTTGCTGATTTGTTTGAAATTTTGCATGAATAAACAGCGTAATGTTATATTTCATACCAGATTATGATAAATTTTTTTTCATGATTTTAAGTTAGAAACTGGTAATTTACCGTGGTTATTTTAGAAGTGTACACATTTGTTTTAAATTTTCATTTTTATATTTGCAAACACACAAATTATAAATTTTTATTTCAGTATAATGGAAAATGTATAGTAAAATGAAACATTTACATGTAGTTAAAATGCCATTAACATGTAATTAAATTATCATGTTGCTTAAAATCATCATTAAAAACATAAAACCCTCTAATCTGCATTTATAAGACCGAGTTATTGTAACTTATAATTAATAATTAAGAATCACATAAATAATATTATGTTATAGACAAATTAATTTAGTAATTATAGTTTCGGGGGAAATTTTTGATTGTCCGTTGTTCACAAATCGTGCAACTTTACCAAAGCCAAGAATTCTTGGCAATGCTTGTGTGTATGTGTTTGTATTTTACATCTATTAACTTTTTTAGTCTCGTATTGTGTGAAGGTGAATTTTTTAAAATAATTCACTTATTCAATGAAAGGCCAACGTAAAGACAAGATTTATCCATGCAAAATGTTTTTAGAGTCAATTGGCCTATTGCTGACTTGATCTGGTCTAAAACAGTTAGATGAAGAATGCTTTATTTGACTGCTTGACATACCACCGAATTATGGGGTCATTTATTTGATGTTGCATTCATTTGTTCCATTTGACTTCTTTATCACTGGTTCTTTGCAAAAGTTTTGATCCATTACTTAATGCATCATTTTCAAAATGTGTTAGCATTATCAGAACCACAATATCAGGTCAGCTTTATTCATAAATGCAATTCCTTATCCTATTGTCTTTTGACATTAACACTATAGGGAGTCCCCATATAAATGGTGTCACACACATTTCAAGAGTTAACTAGAAGAAAAGAAAAATCTGCGGAATTGTCTATTGTTCAGTTGAAATAGCTAATATTAAAGAATGATTTGCAAAGCGTGGTCTATCTTGAGCTAACGTAAAACTACCTCACTTAGATTTAAGAAAGTAGGAAACAGAGGTTCTCAAAAACTTAAATTTACTTAACATTTTACTTTTATCCAGAATTATGAACCTGTTTGAGAAATCAATCAATCATTTGTAAAATTCAGAAATATAAAATAACTTTTTGAAATATCTCGTCTTAAATTCAAGAATTAAGAAGAGTCGTTATAAATAAAAAGTTATATTATGTGCTTTTTATTAATTTTAGAAAAGATTCATTTTGATTTTACTTCCCGAAAATAACATGAAAGTAGTTTTCGTGTTTGTTTTACAACACGAAAACAATTTTTATTCATTATGGATTTATTTTACAGCATCATTTTGTCGACACTGTACCATTCAGTTAACTGGAATAATTCTAAGAAATGTTGTTTCTAATGTTCCTTTTTTGTTCCTAATGTTATGTTGTATAAATATCAAGCACTTCTCCCGTATAATTCACAAATACAACTCATTCAACTCTATAAAAATTATTCAAAAGCAAGCTTTATAATCAGTTCAGGAAACATTATGCTCACAACTGCTGTATAGTAAATCATGCCAATCTCTGAATTGGGTGATTTTTGGCGAGAATATCCTTGTTTAATGGCAAGCTGGATTTTTATTACGTCATAGAGATCAAGAACAATAAAGAAAACTCTATTTTGACAACCTTAGTGTTTAAGTCTTCGCAGAACGTATAGAACATTCGACTTCATTTTCGGATTTTTAAGAATTTTTCATAGGATAGTTCATATGAATTTTTACAATGTGTTCTATAGATTTCATGACATTTTAGATACTTAAATTTCAGATTTGTTGTTCTATTTTATTATTTTTAATAATTCTTTTTTTTATTCAGCATTAGTTATTTAAAGCTATTCTTTAAAATTGTGTCGGCATATTTATTTATTTTTTTTAGTTTGTGTATGATATTTTTATTATTTATGCTATTAAAGTAAAGCATCTTTTTTAAATTTTTTAGTTTCTTTTTTTGTTTTTAAATTCCTAATATTTAATATATATTTACGCTTTATAGATTGGAAAGCTTTTCTAAGAAAAGAAATTATTACGTCATCTTGGTAACATTTCTTTATGGCAAACAAATTTCCAAAAATTTGCATGGTGAATTATTTAGCTGTATCGCATTATGGCTGTTAAGATGATTCCGTTAATATAATATGCATTTTTGTCCCATGAACAAGCAATACAATTTTACCATAATATTATAATGTGATAAAATAATATGCTATTGATTGGTAATCTTTGTTTAAATTACAATATCTCCTCTACTAAATAAATGAATGAATCCACCCTTCTAAGAATTATAATGAAATAGAATAGGATTTATATTTGACGGCAGATCTCCTCATTTTTGACAGCAGAAAAGGATAAAACATTCAAAGTTTATTTCTTGTGAATTGCTTCAATGGAAAACTGGCGATCGCATATTTAACGAGAAACGCTGAAATTGCTTAAAAGCAAATGAAAATTTCGACCCAATTCCATCATTATAGAAAATAATTATTCGAGAACTTAAGGTATGTCTCACCAGATATCTGTACTTTATGTATACAAAATCAAAACAATGACTCCGTTGGTTGCAAGCTTTACTACGCCACAAGAGACGCTCTGATACATAGGGAATATGTTCTCACATTCGTTCATTTTATAAATTTACTTTTAGAAATGTGTTAGCGTAAATATTTACTTTAATGGTATAAGTGCTGTATAATCCATGATTCCAAGCTCTGAAATTTTTTGGCAATGAAGACTGTTGCCAAGATGAGGTATCGTAACGTGCGCGATGACGTAAATACTAGGGTTACCAAAATAAAAATTTCTGTATAATTCTTACATGTCTCCATATGTATGACGTAATAAAACCAAGGTTGCCGGATACATAAAAATATCCGCCAAAAAATCACCACTCTCAGAACTTGGCATCCTGGATTATACATCACCTGTGCCACTTTAAGCTTTATTTCCCACTTAATATATTCTTAGGTGGTGTGGTTTATTTAATTTTGTAAATTTAGTTTTTTGAGGATTTTTAAGCATTTAAATGATTTTTCTTAAATTTTAATTTAATGTAAAATAATGATTCTGAATGATCAATTATTAAGATAAAAAAATTATTTATGCACTGCATTACCTATTCTTATTTCTGAGCATTCAAAGCATTTAAAATTTATTTGTTGTGCTTACTTAAATAATAAATTGACGATTGCGTTATTAAAGGTCAAAAAATTAAATTATTTAAAAGCAAATGAAAATTTCGATCAAACAATCTCATCCTAGGAAACAATAATTTAAGAACACTTTTCACTAAATTGCTGCGAGTTGTGTACACAAAATCAAAATAATGACACAGTTAGCAGCAAGGTTCAATGTAGTAGAGTAGATGCGCTGTGTGACAAAGAGGGTATATGTTCTTAAAATCGTTCATTTTGTAATGATAACCTTAGAAGAGCATTAGCATAAAGTTTTACTCTAAGCTTCATTTCCTTTTTAATATATCCTTAGGTGGTGTGGTTTATTTAATTTCGTATTTAGAACATTTTAAGCATTTGTATGAATCTTATTAAATCTTAATTTAGTGTAAAAGAATGACTCTCAATGATTAATTATAAAGACAAAAAAATATTTATGAACTGCATTATAATTTCTAATTTTTGAGGAAGCTACAACGCATAACAATTTAAATTTTACATAACATATACTTTATTGAATCTCACAACAGAACAAGAATTAAAAGATTAGTTGTCAACAAAGCAAATTTCCATTGTTCAATTCTTTATTAAATTTCACTACAGAGTAGAAGAATTAACATACCAGTTGCCAACAAAGGAATTACCTTTGTTGGAAAGAATAAAAGGGACAACTGAAGCGAATGCTTCATTGTTAAAGATATGTTTAGTCTGAACAACTTTGTTTCATTTACTTAAAATTGATCTGCCAGAAGTAGTGCAACCTAATCAATCGATGCTCTTCAATAAAAGGTAAGAAACTTACTAAATATTAATAATTATGCTTGAGTGACTCTCTCTTCTTTTATGCATTCTTAATTCATTTCATATATTTAATCATAGATCGTGTCGATAATGAGCACCCAATACAGATGTCGTAATATCCAGGATGCCAAATTCTGAGATTAGTGATTTTTTGGTGGATTTTCTTACGTATCTGGAAACCTGATTTTTATTGCGTCATAGATAAGGAAAGCTATAAGAATTGTGCAAAATATTCTATTTTGGCAACCCTAGTATTTACGTCACCTTGGCAAAAAAATTCAGAATGGGAATCCTGGATTTCAAGACACCTGTGCCAAACTCCCTATTATTATTGTTTAAAACGTCTTAATATTCTGGAGTTTTTCATATGAGGTATTTGTTTGCGAATTTCATAAACTGGCATTTTAATGACTTAACATAATTTCATCGATTTCAGAAAATTACTTATTTAAATTTGTGTGTATTCAATATCCATATAAATATGCTGTCTTTAAGAATGTTAACAAACTACTCTACTCTGATCATAAGATAAATCAATTTATTGAAGGAAACAAAGTAGGCAAAAAATATTTTATTATTTTTGAAAATTCATTCTGTAAGATTCTTCTAGTGAGATAAGAGCTTCTTTCTTAAAATAAATAATAATTTCTTTAAACTGTGGTACTGAAATCAATTTTCATATAGGTTATATAATTCCAAAATGAATACATATTTTTTGTAAATAAAAATCTATAATTCTCGAAAAAATATTTAATTTTTAACAAACATTGACTAAAAAATTCAATAAGATATGACTGAAATTTTATTTCTAAATAAAATATTACATTTAAGTATAAAAGGAAAAAATTTTTAATAACTTTGAATCCTACAAATATTAATTTCATAGCATGTTTCTTATTAAAAATGAAATAAAACGTGCTGTTATATTTATAGTGATTGCAGATATATTTTGAATTTTCAAATGATAAAGAAAAAGATGCTACTGAAAAACAGGAATTTCACTGATCAAGCAAGTTTATTAATTCCCATTTGAAAACATGGAAATGGGCAAAAGAGATATTGGATAAGATTTCCGATAGAGAAAAAAAATATCTGGTATGTTAATTTTTATTAATAGACTAATATTAATATGGAGGGAGACAGGGATGGAAAGAAGATATTACCTAACATATATTAATATTCTTCAACGACATCTTATTTCGTAACAAATCTATTGGGAACATTTTAGCCTAATATAGCTATAGTTAAGTTAAAATAAAATTTCAGTTTACTGAAGAAACATAAAAGAATATTCACAACGCTATATAAAGTTTTTTATGTTAATATTTTCAATCGAATTCGGTGTGGAAACTGCATAAATTATATTTTTAGTAAGTATTAGATTATATATGAAAGTTTCAGGTAATTTTTAAGCATTAGAATGGCAAGGGAATTCTTTTATAAATTTTAAAATAATTTATAATTTCATTTAGCAATAATTTGAAAATTTATATTGGAGAAGTAATATAATATAGATGTAGTTAAGTTAAAACGAGATTCAGATTAGAGAGAAAACGTAAGAAAAAGCATTCTTCACTTACTAAAGAGAGTTATGTTTAACTTCTTCGAGAAAGATATTTAATTGATAAAATATTCGACATCTCACTTTTCCATTTTTCTCATAAGTTAAAGTCTCTTTATTTGCTAAAATATTTACGTTATTTTTTTATGGAAATAAGTTTTTAATGAGAAAATATTTAAAAATAACGATGAAAATATTCAAAATATATTTGGTAAAAATGAATAACTATATTTAAAATGGGGTTCTTTTCAATATATAACCGGAAGTTTAGTATTGTGTATTCTGAATTCAGCCATTACATATTAATCATAAAATTATAAGATAAGAAATAATCCTATTTGTTAATTTTAACGGCTAAAAGTAAAATGTTTATAAAATGCGGAGCTTAATTTCAGTTTTCCAGACACACTCAGTCGCCGTGAATCATCATTTGTCAATAGGATTTCAAGTGGACAGTTTCCTTGGGGTAAGATTTAGGTGTTTGGGATCCATTTATACTTGCACATGCCAGGCGTTATCATTCTGAATCTTTGCATTCGATTTTTCATTACCAACGATTTTAATGAGTTCAGATTGGTATTCCCATTTTCGACAAAAGTGATGCAATAATTTTCATATCTCATCTTACTTTTTTCAGAGACTAATAAAAAATGCGAGAACGTTATTGGTAACCTTTAAAGAAAAGAAAACAACAACTAGTTTCTGACTTTTTGTCTCATTAACGTTTATGAAGATTCTTTTGAAGAACAGAAGAACATGAATTCATTATACGCTCGGGAAAGATAAAATCAGGTTTGGTTTATGTTTCAGAAATGTAGACTCATAAGGGAAAATAAAAGGTTGTGGCAATTTTCTTAAAAAAATTTCTGAGCAGCATTGTTCGCTCTATTTCAGGAATCAATGCAATGTTCAAAAGACAATCTCTTACGTAAATCAATAATGATGAGGACATGATTGGTCCCCTGAAATGAAATAAGCGAAATAAGATGATCATTTTTCTAAGAAAGAATGAAAACCTATTGCACTGAGAGACTGGAATGCATTTCTTGCTCAGGAAGAGGAAAATCTAAAATTAAACTGGAGATTTTGAGAAAAATTGCAAATATGCTCATGAAAAGAAGTCAGAATGCCTATAAATTCTCCTCTATTAAATGCACATCAAATGTCTGAAGAGCATTCAATCGATATTTCTGGCTACAATATTTCATGAGATAACAAAAGTGAAGAATTTGTTTTTTCTGAAGAAATAATCCATCATGATTACAGTAATTCAAAGAAATATATTTAGCTCTATTTTTCTTTTATATAAATTTAAAGTATTCACTAAAATATACGTTGGAAGAAAATTTATCAAAATCTCTCGTTTTTCGTGTGTAAAGTAGACTGAAATTAATATAACTGTTTCACTTCTCAAAGTGTTTTTAATAATTTCATATTCCAGTTTCACTCCACTTTTTTTTTTTATCAGATTTAACATCAATGAGAATAATATTGCTCGTTATCACTTTTCTTGATTTTTGAAAAATAGTTATAATTTAGATTAAATTCGAATATTATATACTGTCAAAATACCTGCTTGAATTGTTATCGAGGTTAGAAATCAGAATATTGTGTAAAATTACATTTTAATTGAAATAACAAGGGTTTTATTGGCTTCACTAAATAATATATTGTTATCATTTTTATTGTTTAAATTTTTTGCACATCTTTAAACCACCTATTTTTTTTTTTTTTTTAAGATTTTCATTTTTTAAGATTTTTAGCAAATAATATTCGACATTTATTCGTATATATTGGCAATGGCATTCTCTTGGAATAAGGTTTCAAAATTTAGAGAAGTAACATGCATGCTAGGTCACTTTTACCACAATCTTTAGAACAAAAATCTGAAAAATAGGTACTTTGTATTATATTACCTTGCAAAGAGATGATAATATTTAAAATATACTTTAAATTAGAATAAAGTTTTTAAGAAGTCAGAGTAACATCAACACACGTAAGCATAACATTACTAAAAAGTACCACTTTAAATAACGAACTGTTGAAGAATGAAACACCCCCAAAACACAAAAAGATAATAAAACTTGTTGAATACCTCTTTGTTTCTTATGGGTACTTGGTTGCACCTTGGTTTCCATTTGATTGCATTTCTTTATGATTCACTTACTGGCGACATAATCAATAATAGAAGATGTACAAACTTTATCATCATGCCAATGAAAATTATTTGCAACAGTCAGCTTAAAGAGGATTATATTTGTTACGAGCAATATATTCATCCATCTCTGAAATATTTGATTACCATAAGATTCTGATGCAGATTCTCTGAAAAATATGAACAAATATTATTTAAATTGAGAAAGATTTCTTCAAATGGTAAACAAAAAATTACCTTATATAAATTTTTATTTCAATTGTTTTAAATTATTTATCATCATTGCCATCATGCAACACAAAAAATAAATTTTTTGTATACGTTTAAGAATGGTACCTTAATTTGTATGTTGCTCTGTTTTAAAATTTTATATGAACTCACTGGGCACTTCTAAATGCTTTTTTTTATTAAATCCGAGATAATATTGGTGTTGATATGAAACCACTCCTTTTTTTTTATAATAATGAAACTTCAATGACAATATTTCAATATTTATTAAGGATTGATGACAATACTTGACTTTGGAACATGTCAAGGACATATTTCGACTTTTTTCAAATGCTTTTGTCATTGAAGCATCCCGAGGAATGTGATAAATGTCGAAATATTTAAAAACCATTCTTAATAAACACACATAATTTTCGTTCTTATAAGATTAACTCATTTGCAATTCTAAAATATTCACAATATAAAATGTATATAAATTATACGTTATGAAATTACAATAATTACAATTTATATTTCTAGTCAAATAAATAATAATTTTCGCCTTAAAGTTTTCAAATAGAATACATTTTCTATTGGAAGATTTTTTCAAAGAAATCAACATATCAGTTTCATCATATTTTGAATGAATTTTCAAAAGAACCCTTAAAACAATTTTGTTATCTTGGGGATAGTATTGAAAAATGTACAAATATTATTTTTTTAGGCCTAAATTCTCTTCGCCAGAGCAGTTTGGATGGATAGGCATCAGATTTACACCTGCTTGATTTATAGTGTATAATTATTATGCAGTTGGCATTCGCATAATAAAACACGTGGGAAGAATATAAAATTTGTGTTACTATGGCAATTACTTGTGAATTTTGTGCGAAAAATATTAACATTAACTAAAAGAGGGAACCATGGTACATCACAAACAAACGCTTACATTGTTTTTTTTTTTTTAATTAAATTGGTGTTTTAAACAAAATTTTAAAATACTAGAAACTAGCGATTTTTAATTATTTTTGTATAATATATATATATATATATATATAATATAATTTGCGTAAAAATTTATATATATTGGGTAAAAAAAATATCTATATTATATATACCCAATATAGATACCCAATTTATATAATCACCAAGAGTAACCATATGATGAATTTCCAATCGGGAAGAACGGCTGAAATATTGACAAATATTTCATACATTGTTGTTATCTAACAATATGCTCAATTAGTTTTATAAAATTAATGAAAAAAGCAGATTTATAGATTTCAAACATCAATGGTAAAATAATAAAGTTGATATGTTAAATTATCCATAAAATTTTTGATTAAATTTTATATTAATGAATTTAAATCGGTAAATATTCATGAGAAGTTAATGACAAATAGGGTTGCCAAAATACTAGTTTCCGGGTTTCCAGTGAAAATGTTCGCCAAATTTGACCTCCCCAAAAAAACGCGCTAAGGGTGATCGTACAGTAAATCTGTTCCATATATTTATATACATATATATGTATATAATTTAATTTTATACAAAATTTAGAGTGTCTTTTATTTTTGCTTAACAATACGTGAATAAAACAAAAGTATAACACTCAAATGGTTTCTCTATCTAATGTAAAGTACAGAAAATCTCAATACTAACAAAGTAAATATGTATTGTTGAGTCACTAAAGAAGTCATTCTAAAGGTTAACAGAAACTAATTTTTCATTGTTGGGCTTATTTAACAACAATTAATTTATTGTTTTATTCATTTGAAGCTCTTTCAATCTTAACTTTGCAGCTTGAAACTTCATTAGAATATAGATTTAGATATTGTCTAATCTTTCAAAAAGTGAAGTAATTATGCCTATTTTATTGATTAATATTTAAATTTTATACAAATGGTAATAATATTTAAGCATATTTTAAAGTATTACTAAAAATTTCATTTCATTACTATTGCTAATCATTTGAAAAACATTATTTCAAACACGTAGCTTGTTAAAAACTCTTTAATTTTGCTTAATATTCACTAAAACTTCATTGGTTTAAATTAAAAGCCTTTTATCTCATTTAAAATTAGTACTCATTATTAAAATACTATGTTAACTTTTTTATTAAATTCAATGAATATAACTGATTCAATCTAAGCAATCAATAAACACGAAAATAAAATAAGCTTAGAAGTTTTATGGATTTTACTGCAGGTCATTCCCTGAGAATTTTAAAATTATGTTAACAATATTTAAATCTGGTTGCACAATATAGAAAATTTTAGTGATAAACAACTTTTAATAGTTCTGCCTTAGTTGAAGATTTTTTCTTTGAGGTTTTCCTATTAAAACAGCTGTACATTCAAACACCATTTTCCTTAACCAAGAGTTCAGCTATTTTTCAGAAATTTTAGGTAATTGAAAAAGTAAAATTAATACTTTAACAATTTGTAAAATCTTTTGAAAATTTCTTATTTTTAGTGTATTTGAATTATTCTCTACAAAAGTATTTTAATTGATTAATTCCTTTTGGCACCTGTGCCTTACCGGCCGTATAATCCATGATTCCATATTCTGAATTTTTTTTGGCGATGAAGAAATGTTGCCAAGATGACGTATCGTGCCGTGCGCGATGACAAAAATACTAGGGTTAACAAAATGGAAATTTCTGCATAATTCTTATATGTCTCCATATGTATGACGTAATTAAAACGAGGTTACCAGATACATATGAAAATCCACCAAATCGAATGATAAAATCTATTTTCAATTTACTAGAATTCTAATAGTAATGAATTGTCTGCTCCTTCATCAGTGAAAGAAAATAAGATTGGTATGTTATTCTTCATTTTTTTTTTTTTTTTTTTTTGTTTACATCAATTTTATGTTAAGAGATTGCCTCGTTTTGAGTATGTCTAGCTACATTAAAAAATAAAAATTTTAAAATTCTTTAATAAAAAAATATAACTTTTTCATCGAAAATTTTGCAAAGTAATCAAGGATGTTCTTTAATTAAGTTAATATAATGTTATTGACTCACTATAAATGCGTAATTCATAAATTTAACAATAACATATAAAAACAATAAAATTGATTTAAATTTTATACAAAAACCAAATACCTTAAAAATTCTTATCCTAGCAGAGCCCACTCCCTTGGGGCAAATAATTTTGGTTGGCGATAATTGAAGTTTGTGCCAAGCTTGATAACACTACTTCAATTCACTAAATATGGCAAGCCAAGCTACTTTTTTAAATATGTTTCGGCTTGGCGCTTTTTTTTTCAGTTTGTTGCCAATGGTGTGGCTCTTCTAGGTTTTATCACATTTTTTTATTATCTACTGAAAATTTCTTATAAATCCAATTAAAAGGAATTATTGATAATGAATTCAGGAACAGGGCAAGCTTAAAACTTAGAATCAATTTTGTTAAGAAATTGAGAAATTTATTGTCTGCTAAAAGTAAAGAAGCTTAGTAATTTAAAGATAATCTTTAGTCAACTTGCTTTAAACTTATGATAGTTCAATCAGTTTGTAGAAATTTGAACCATTCAAATAATTAACATCTGCTCTCGCTTAATGATTGAAATTAATTTACATATTTTAAATAATTATTCATTTAAGCTTAAAATAACCATTTATATGGACGAATATGAATACCATTTGTATGAAAGTTTGTATACAAATGCTTATCAAACAAATGGCAAAAAAAACTGATAAAAATTTATTCATATATATATATATATACATATATATATATATTAATATTAGTATAACAAACAATTTTGTTTGTACAAAACATATACTTTATTAAATCACACAAGAAAACAAAAATTAAAATACCTAGTTGACAACAAAGCAATATCCATTGTTCCATTCATTATTGAATTACACTACAGTAACTAGAATTAAAATATTAGCTGCCAACAAAGTAATTTTCTCTGTTGGGAAAAAGAAACGTGTCAACTGAAGCAAATATTTCATTGTCGAAGATAACTTTCATCCCAACAGATTTGTTTCCTTTATTTAAAATTTTTCAGCTAGAAGTAATACAACGCAAACGATCGAAGCTCTTCTATTAAAAGTTAAAAACTTGGAAATTTTAACAATTACGAATCTTCTTTTAAGAAATTTTAATTTAATTTCAAGTATGTAAACATAAACCGTTTTGCGCGATAACGAACAACCTACAGTTAATTGCTTAAAATTTATTAATATTCTGGAGTTTTTCATATTATAAGTTTAATTGTTAATTTCATAACCTGGCATTTTAATAACTTAACATCATTTCAATGATTTGAGAAAGTTACAGTAAAAATTTAAACTTCTGTTTGTTTAATATTTATACGAATGTATGTAGCATTAAGATTTTTAACATACCTCTAGAATCTGACTATAAGCAAAATCTAACTATTAACATAACAACGAAAAACATTTTTAATATTTTTTGAAATGCATTCTTATAATGACAGAAATAAAATCTTCATTTGTAAAAACGCGAATAATTATTCAAACTAGTGAAATAGATAACACTTTTTATGTAGGGGAAAAATTCTTAGTAAATGCAAATATGCATTCCATTAAAATTCATTATTCTTGGAAAAAATATTTATTTTTTAATAAAAGTTTAGTAAAAAATATAATATTTGATTAATATTTTATTTTAGAGATGGAATTTACGTTTTATAACTAACAGTCGAAATTTACAAATTGTGATAAAGTAGTCAAAAACAATTTTACATTTAATTTTATTTAACATTATAAATATAATTAATTTCTGATTAAATATAAATTTCAAGAATTATTTAATGCCATGTTTTGCATTATTAAATAAAATAAAACTGTTACAAAATGTATTTATAATACAATAATATACTTTAGGCAACTACCTAAAGGAGAGCTAGTATATTGGTTTAATTATTTAAAAGAAGAATATGAAGCTATTCCACACAGAAAACAAGATTTCTCATGGTGAAAGAATCTTCTTAATTCTCATTCGAAGACAACAGAATAGACAAAAAGATGGTCAATGTTACAGAAAAAGAAAAAAATGCACTGGTATGTTATTTCTGACTTATGATTTAGTTTTACTAAGGAAGGCAGGTGGAAAGAGAAGGGTATATTAGCTATCAAATATAAAAATAACAAAACATCTTATTTCGTAATTATTTTATAGGGAAATTCTAGACAAATATTTAGCTGTAATAAAAAAAAGATTATATATTACTGAGGAAATGTAGAAGAGGATTTAATGCTAAGCAAAGTATTTCACAATTTCTTTCAACTGAAGTAAGATTCGGTGGGGAAATTGCACAATAATATTTTTATAAAATAAGTAAGTGGTTTTTATTACCTGTTAATTTTTCTGGTAATTTTTTTCGCTTAGTTTGGAGGTTGGTTGGGTAGAGCAAGGGATTTTTTCGGAATGTTAAATGAGATTTATAATTTCAATTCGGAATATTTATTAACTTATCTATCTTCCATCCCTTACTAAATATTTTTATGTTTAATTTCTTACATTGCAACAATCTAGTGTGGAAACTACATAATTATATTCTTAGTAAGTGGTTTATATTACCTGTTAATTTCAGGTAATTGTTTTCGCTTAGTTTGGAGGGTGGTTGGGCAGTGTCAGGGATATTTTTCGGAATGTTAAATGAGTTTTATAATTTAAACTCTTAATATTTATTAACTTATACATTCTTCCCTTCCTTACTAAATATTTTTATGCTTAATTTCTTACAATGCAATAATGCTGTGTGGAAACTGCATAATTATATTCTTAGTAAGTGGTTTATATCACCTGTTAATTTCAGGTAATTGTTTTCGCTTAGTTTGGAGGGTGGTTGGGCAGGGAAAGGCATTTTTTTTTGGAATGTTAAATGAGTTTTATAATTTAAATTCTGAATATTTATTAACTTATACATTCTTCCCTCCCTTACTAAATATTTTTATGTTTAATCTTCTTACATTGCAACAATGCTGTGCGGAAACTGCATAATTATATTCTTAGTAAGTGGTTTATATCACCTGTTAATTTCAGGTAATTATTTTCGCTTAGTTTGGAGGGAGGTTGGGCAGGGCATAGCATTTTTTTTTGGAATGCTAAATGAGTTTTTTAATTTAAATTCTGAATATTTATTAACTTATACATTCTTTCCGTCCTTATTAAATATTTTTATGTTTAATTTCTTACATTGCAGCAATGTAGTGTGGAAACTGCATAATTATATTCTTAGTAAGTGCTTTATATTACCTGTTAATTTCAGGTAATTTTTCCCCTTACTTTTTAGGGTGGTTGGGCAAGAGATTTTTTTCGGAATGATAAATGAATTTTATAATTTAAAATCTCTCAATATATTTATAAACTTATACATTCTTCCCTCCCTTACTAAATATTTTTATGTTTAATTTCTTACATTGCAGCAATGCTTTGTGGAAACTGCATAATTATGTTCTTAGTATGTGGTTTATATTAGTTGTTAATTTCAGGTAATTGTTTTCGCTTATTTTGTAGGGTGGTTGGGCAGGGCAAGGGAATTTTTTCGGAATGTTAAATGAGTTTTATAATTTAAATTCTGAATATTTATTAACTTATACATTCTTCCCTATCTTAGTAAATATTTTTATGTTTAATTTCTTACATTGCAGCAATGTAGTGTGGAAACTGCATAATTATATTCTTAGTAAGTGGTTTATATTAGTTGTTAATTTCAGGTAATTGTTTTCGCTTAGTTTGGAGGGTGGTTGGGCAGGGCAAGGGAATTTTTTCGGAATGTTAAATGAGTTTTATAATTTAAATTCTGAATATTTATTAACTTATACATTCTTCGATTCCTAACTAAATATTTTTATGTTTAATTTCTTACATTGCAGCAATGCTGTGTGAAAACTGCACAAATATATTCTTAGTAAGTCTCTTATATTAGTTGTTAATTTCAGGTAATTGTTTTCGCTTAGTTTGGAGGGTGGTTGGGCAGGGCAAGGGAATTTTTTCGGAATGTTAAATGAGTTTTATAATTTAAATTCTGAATATTTATTAACTTATACATTCTTCCCTCCCTTACTAAATATTTTTATGTTTAATTTCTTACATTGCAGCAATGCTGTGTTGTAACTGCATAACTATATTCTTAGTAAGTGGTTTATATCACCTGTTAATTTCAGGTAATTGTTTTCGCTTAGTTTGGAGGGTGGTCGGGCAGGGAAAGGCATTTTTTTTGGAATGTTAAATGAGTTTCATAATTTAATATCTGAATATTTATTAACTTATACATTCTTCTCTCCCTTACTAAATATTTTTATGTTTAATTTCTTACATTGCAGCAATGCTGTGTGAAAACTGCATAATTATATTCTTGGTAAGTGGTTTATATTACCTCTAAATTTCAGGTGATTATTTTTGCTTAGTTTGGAGGGCAAGGGATTTTTTTCGGAATGTTAAATGAGTTTTACAATTTAAATTCGGAATATTTATTAACTTATGCATTCTTCCCTATCTTAGTAAATATTTTTATGTTTAATTTCTTACATTACAGCAATGCTGTGTGAAAACTGCATAAATATATTCTTAGTAAGTGGTTTATATTACCTATTAATTTAGGTAATTTTTTTCGCTTAGTTTGGAGGGTGGTTGGTCAGGGCAAGGGATTTTTTTTGGAATGATAAATGAGTTTTATGATTTCAATTCGTAATATTTATTAACTTATACATTCTTCCCTTCCCTACTAAATATTTTAATGTTTAATTTCTTACATTGCAGCAATGCTGTGTGGAAATTGCATAATTATATTCTTAGTAAGTGGTTTATATTACCTGTTAATTTCAGGTAATTATTTTCGCTTAGTTTGGAGGGTGGTTGTGCAGGGCAAAGGATTTTTTTCGGAATGATAAATGAGTTTTATAATTTAAATTCTGAATATTTATTAACTTATACATTCTTCCCTTCCTTACTAAATATTTTTATGTTTAATTTCTAACATTGCAGCAATACTGTGTGGAAACTGCATAATTATATTCTTGGTAAGTGGTTTATATTACCTGTAAATTTCAGGTGATCGTTTTTGCTTAGTTTGGAGGGCAAGGGATTTTTTTCGGAATGTTAAATGAGTTTTATAATTTAAATTCGGAATATTTATTAACTTATACATTCTTCCCTATCTTAGTAAAATATTTTATGTTTAATTTCTTACATTGCAGCAATGCTGTGTGAAAACTGCATAAATATATTCTTAGTAAGTGGTTTATATTACCTATTAATTTAGGTAATTTTTTTCGCTTAGTTTGGAGGGTGGTTGGTCAGGGCAAGGGATTTTTTTTGGAATGATAAATGAGTTTTATGATTTCAAATCGTAATATTTATTTATATATTCTTCCATTCCCTACTAAATATTTTAATGTTTAATTTCTTATATTGCAGCAATGCTGTGTGGAAATTGCATTATTATATTCTTAGTAAGTGGTTTATATTACCTGTTAATTTCAGGTAATTATTTTCGCTTAGTTTGGAGGGTGGTTGTGCAGGGCAAACGATTTTTTTCGGAATGATAAATGAGTTTTATATTTTAAATTCTGAATATTTATTAACTTATACATTCTTCCCTTCCTTACTAAATATTTTTATGTTTAATTTCTAACATTGCAGCAATGCTGTGTGGAAACTGCATAATTATATTCTTGGTAAGTGGTTTATATTACCTGTAAATTTCAGGTGATTGTTTTTGCTTAGTTTGGAGGGTGGTTGGGCAGAGAAAGGCAGTTTTTTGGAATGTTAAATGAGTTTTATAATTTAAAATCTGAATATTTATTAACTTATACATTCTTCCCTCCATTACTAAATATTTTTATGTTTAATTTCTTACATTGCAGCAATACTGTGTGGAAACTGCATACCTACATTCTTAGTATGTGGTTTATATTAGTTGTTAATTTCAGGTAATTGTTTTCGCTTAGTTTGGAGGGTAATTGGGCAGGGAAAGGGAATTTTTTCGGAATGTTAAATGAGTTTTATAATTTAAATTCTGAATATTTATTAACTTATACATTCTTCCCTATCTTAGTAAATATTTTTATGTTTAATTTCTTACATTGCAGCAATGTAGTGTGGAAACTGCATAATTATATTCTTAGTAAGTGGTTTATATTACCTGTTAATTTCAGGTAATTGTTTTCGCTTAGTTTGGAGGGTGGTTGGGCAGGGCCAGGGATATTTTTCGGAATGTTAAATGAGTTTTATAATTTAAATTCTGAATATTTATTAACTTATACATTCTTTCCTTCCTTACTAAATATTTTCATGTTTAATTTCTTACATTGCAGCAAAGCTGTGTGGAAACTACATAATTATAATCTTAGTAAGTGGTTTATGTTAGCGGTTAATTTCAGGTAATTGTTTTCGCTTATTATGGAGGATGGTTGAACAGTGCAAGGATAATTTTCGGATTTCCTGATAATTTCAGGTAAATTTTTTTGCTTAGTTTGGAGGGTGGTTGGGCAGGGATAAGGATTTTTTTCGGAATGTTAAATGAGTTTTATAATTTAAATTCTGAATATTTATAAACTTATACATTCTTCCCTCCCTTACAAAATATTTTTATGTTTAATTTCTTACATTGCAGCAATGCTGTGTGGAAACTGCATAATTATATTCTTAGTAAGTGGTTTATATTACCTGTTAATTTCAGGTAATTTTTTTCGCTTAGTTTCGAGGGTGGTTGTGCAGCGCAAGGGATATTTTCGGAATGATAAATGAGTTTTATAAAAAAAATCTGAATATTTATTAACTTATACATTCTTCCCTTCCTTACTAAATATTTTATGTTTAATATCTAACATTGCAGCAATGCTGTGTGGAAACTGCATAATTATATTCTTGGTAAGTGGTTTCTATTACCTGTAAATTTCAGGCAATTTTTTTCGCTCAAATTGGAGGGTGGTTGGGCAGGGCAAGGGATTTTTTTCGGAATGATAAATTAGTTTTATAATTTAAATTCTGAATATTTATAACCTTTTACATTCTTTCCTCCCTTACTAAATATTTTTATGTTTAATTTCTTACATTGCAGCAAAGCTGTATGGAAACTACATAATTATAATCTTAGTAAGTGGTTTATGTTAGCGGTTAATTTCAGGTAATTGTTTTCGCTTATTTTGGAGGGTGGTTGAACAGTGCAAGGATATTTTTTGGATTACCTGTTAATTTCTGGTAATTGTTTTCGCTTATTTTGGTGGGTCGTTGAAGAGGCCAAGGGATTTTTTTCGGAATCATAAATGAGTTTTATAAATTAAATTGTGAATATTTATTAACTTATACATTCTTCCCTTCCTTACTAAATATTTTTATGTTTAAATTCTAACATTGCAGCAATGCTGTGTGGAAACTGCAGAATTATATTCTTAGTAAGTGGTTTATATTACCTGTTAATTTCAGGTAAATTTTTTCGCTTAGTTTGGAGGGTGGTTGGGAAGGGCAAGGGATTATTTTTGTAATGTTAAATGAGTTTTTTAATTTAAATTCTGAATATTTATAAACTTATACATTCTTCCCTCCATTACTAAATATTTTTATGTTTAATTTCTTACATTGCAGCAATGCTGTGTGGAAACTGCATAATTATATTCTTAGTATGTGGTTTATATTAGTTGTTAATTTCAGGTAATTGTTTTCGCTTAGTTTGGAGGGTGGTTGGGCAGGGCAAGGGATATTATTTGGAATGATAAATGAGTTTTATAATTTAAATTCTAAATATTTATAAACTTATGTATTCTTCCATATCTTACTAAATATTTTTTTTAATTTCTTACATTGCAGCAAAGCTGTTTGGAAACTGCATAAATATATTCTTAGTAAGTGATTTATATTAGTTGTTAATTTCAGGTAATTGTTTTCGCATAGTTTGGAGGGTGGTTGAGCAGGGCAAGGGAATTTTTTCGGAATGTTAAATGAGTTTTATAATTTAAATTCTGAATATTTATTAACTTATACCTTCTTTACTCCCTTACTAAATATTTTTATGTTTAATTTCTTACATTGCAGCAAAGCTGTGTGGAAACTACATAATTATAATCTTAGTAAGTGGTTTATGTTAGTGGTTAATTTCAGGTAATTGTTTTCGCTTATTTTGGAGGGTGGTTGAACGGTGCAAGGATATTTTTCGGATTACCTGTTAATTTCAGGTAATTGTTTTCGCTTAATTTGGAGGGTGGTTGGATAGGGCAAGGGATTTTTTTCGGAATGTTAAATGAGTTTTATATTTTAAATTCTGAATATTTATAAACATATACATTCTTCCCTCCCTTACTAAATATTTTTAGTTTAATTTTTTACATTGCAGCAATGTAGTATGGAAACTGCATAATTATATTCTTAGTAAGTGGTTTGTATCACCTGTAAATTTCAGGTAATTGTTTTTGCTTAGTTTGGAGGGTAAGGGATATTTTTCGGAATGATAAATGAGTTTTATGATTTCAATTCGGAATATTTATTAACTTATACATTCTTCCCTCCCTTACTAAATATTTTTATGTTTAATTTCTTAAATTGCAGCAATGCTGTGTGGAAACTGCATGATTATATTCTTAGCAAGTGGTTCATATTACAGGTAATTTTTTCCCTTAGTTTGGAGGGTGGTTGGGCAGGGAAAGGGATATATTTCGGAATGATAAATGAGTTTTATGATTTCAATTCGGAATATTTATTAACTTATACATTTCCCTTCCTCACTAAATATTTTTATGTATAAATTCTTACATTGCAGCAATGCTGTGTGGAAACTGCATAATTATATTCTTAGTAAGTGGTTTATATTACCTGTTAATTTCATGTGAAATTTTCCGCTGAGTTTGGAGGGTGGTTGGGCAGGGCAAGGGATTATTTTCGGAATGTTAAATGAGTTTTATAATTTAAATTCTGAATATTTATAAACTTATACATTCTTCCCTCCCTTACTAAATATTTTTATGTTTAATTTCTTACATTGCAGCAATGCTGTGTGGAAACTGCATAAATATATTCTTAGTAAGTGGTTTATATTAGTTGTTAATTTCAGGTAATTGTTTTCGCTTAGTTTGGAGGTTGGTTGGGCAGGTCAAGGGATTTTTTTCGGAATGTTAAATGAGTTTTATAATTTAAATTCTGAATATTTATTACATTATACATTCTTCCCTCCCTTACTAAATATTTTTATGTTAAATTTCTTACATTGCAGCAATGCTGTGTGGAAACTCCATAATTATATTTTTAGTAAGTGGTTTATATTACCTGTTCATTTCAGGTAATTGTTTTCGCTAAGTTTGGAGGGTGGTTGGCTGGGCCAGGGATATTTTTCGGAATGTTAAATGAGTTTTATAATTTAAATTCTGAATATTTATTAACTTATACATTCTTCCCTTCCTTACTAAATATTTTTATGTTTAATTTCTAACATTGCAGCAATGCTGTGTGGAAACTGCATAATTATATTCTTGGTAAGTGGTTTATATTACCTGTAAATTTCAGGTGATTGTTTTTGCTTAGTTTGGAGGGCAAGGGATTTTTTTCGGAATGTTAAATGAGTTTTATAATTTAAATTCTGAATATTTATTAACTGATACATTCTTCCCTATCTTAGTAAATATTTTTATGTTTAATTTCTTACATTGCAGCAATGCTGTGTGAAAACTGCATAAATATATTCTTAGTAAGTGGTTTATATTACCTGTGTTAAATTCAGATCATTATTTTCGCTTAGTTTGGAGGGTGGTTGTGCAGGGCAAAAAATTATTTCGGAATGATAAATGAGTTTTATGATTTAAATTCTGAATATTTATTAACTTATACATTCTTCACTTCCTTACTAAATATTTTTATGTTTAATTTCTAACATTGCAGCAATGCTTTGTGGAAACTGCATAATTATATTCTTGGTAAGTGGTTTATATTACCTGTAAATTTCAGGTGATTGTTTTCGCTTGGTTTGGAGGGCAAGGGATTTTTTTCGGAATGTTAAATGAGTTTTATAATTTAAAATCTGAATATTTATTAACTTATACATTCTTCCCTCAATTACTAAATATTTTTATGTTTAATTTCTTACATTGCAGCAATGCTGCGTGGAAACTGCATAAATATATTCTAAGTAAGTGGTTTATATTACCTGTTAATTTCAGGTAATTTTTTTCGCTTAGTTTTGAGGGTAATTGGGCAGGGCAAGGGAATTTTTTCGAATGTTAAATGAGTTTTATAATTTAAATTTTAAATAATTATTAATTTATACATTCTTCCCTATCATAGTAAATATTTTTATGTTTAATTTCTTACATTGAAGCAATGTAGTATGGAAACTGCATAATTATATTCTTAGTAAGTGGTTTATATCACCTGTAAATTTCAGGTAATTGTTTTTGCTTAGTTTGGAGGGCAACGGATATTTTTCGGAATGATAAATGAGTTTTATGATTTCAATTCGGTATATTTTTTTAACTTAAACATTCTTTACTCCCTTACTAAATATTTTTATGTTTAATTTCTTAATTTGCAGCAGTGCTGTGGGGAAACTGCATGATTATATTCTTAGCAAGTGGTTCATATTACAGGTAATTTTTCTCCTTAGTTTGGAGGGTGGTTGGGCAGGGAAAGGGATATATTTCGGAATGATAAATGAGTTTTATGATTTCAATTCGGAATATTTATTATTTTGTACATTCTTCCCTTCCCTACTAAATATTATTATGTTTAATTTCTTACATTGCAGCAATGCTGTGTGGAAACTGCATAATTATATTCTTAGTAAGTGGTTTATATTACCTGTTAATTTCAGGTAATTTTTTTCGCTTAGTTTTGAGGGTAATTGGGCAGGGCAAGGGAATTTTTTCGAATGTTAAATGAGTTTTATAATTTAAATTTTAAATATTTATTAACTTATACATTCTTCCCTATCATAGTAAATATTTTTATGTTTAATTTCTTACATTGAAGCAATGTAGTATGGAAACTGCATAATTATATTCTTAGTAAGTGGTTTATATCACCTGTAAATTTCAGGTAATTGTTTTTGCTTAGTTTGAAGTGTGTTGAGCAGGGTAAGGGATTATTTTCGGAATGATAAATGAGTTTTATGATTTCAATTCGGTATATTTTTTTAACTTAAACAATCTTTACTCCTTTACTAAATATTTTTTTGTTTAATTTCTTAATTTGCAGCAGTGCTGTGTGGAAACTGCATGATTATATTCTTAGCAAGTGGTTCATATATTGCAGGTAATTTTTCCCCTTAGTTTGGAGGGTGGTTGGGCAGGGAAAGGGATATATTTCGGAATGATAAATGAGTTTTATGATTTCAATTCGGAATATTTATTAACTTATACATTTCCCTTCCTCACTAAATATTTTTATGTATAAATTCTTACATTGCAGCAATATTGTGTGGAAACTGCATAATTATATTCTTAGTAAGTGGTTTATATTACCTGTTAATTTCATGTGAATTTTTTCTGTCAGTTTGGAGGGTGGTTGGGCAGGGCAAGGGATTATTTTCGGAATGTTAAATGAGTTTTATAATTTAAATTCTAAATATTTATAAACTTATACAATATTCCCTCCCTTACTAAATATTTTTATGTTTAATTTCTTACATTGCAGCAATGCTGTGTGGAAACTGCATAAATATATTCTTAGTAAGTGGTTTATATTAGTTGTTAATTTCAGGTAATTGTTTTCGCTTAGTATGGAGGGTGGTTGGGCAGGTCAAGGGATTTTTTTCGGAATGTTAAATGAGTTTTATAATTTAAATTCTGAATATTTATAAACTTATACAATATTCCCTCCCTTACTAAATATTTTTATGTTTAATTTCTTACATTGCAGCAATGCTGTGTGGAAACTGCATAAATATATTCTTAGTAAGTGGTTTATATTAGTTGTTAATTTCAGGTAATTGTATTCGCATAGTTTGGAGGGTGGTTGGGCAGGGCAAGGGAATTTTTTCGGAATGTTAAATGAGTTTTATAATTTAAATTCTGAATATTTATTAACTTATACATTCTTGCCTATCTTAGTAAATATTTTTATGTTTAATTTCTTACATTGAAGCAATGTAGTATGGAAACTGCATAATTATATTCTTAGTAAGTTGTTTATATTATCTGTTAATTTCAGGTAATTGTTTCGCTTGGTTTGGAGGGTGGTTGGGCATGCAAGGGATATTTTTCGGAATGTTAAATGATATTTATAAATTAAATTCTGAATATTTATTAACTTATACATTCTTTCCTCCCTTACTAAATATTTTTATGTTTAATTTCTTACATTGCAGCAATGCTGTGTGGAAACTACATAATTATAATCTTAATAAGTGATTTATGTTAGCGGTTAATTTCAGGTAATTGTTTTCGCTTATTTTGGAGGGTGGTTGAACAGTGCAAGGATATTTTTTGGATTACCTGTTAATTTCTGGTTATTGTTTTCGCTTATTTTGGTGGGTCGTTGAACAGGGCAAGGGATTTTTTTCGGAATCATAAATGAGTTTTATAAATTAAATTGTGAATATTTATTAACTTATACATTCTTCCCTTCCTTACTAAATATTTTTATGTTTAATTTCTAACATTGCAGCAATGCTGTGTGGAAACAGCATAATTATATTCTTAGTAAGTGGTTTATATTACCTGTTAATTTCAGGTAAATTTTTTCGCTTA
The DNA here is from genome assembly GCA_030067965.1 of Latrodectus elegans. Taxonomy (NCBI): domain Eukaryota; kingdom Metazoa; phylum Arthropoda; class Arachnida; order Araneae; family Theridiidae; genus Latrodectus; species Latrodectus elegans. Next base: position 88,587,222 of record CM057815.1, read on the forward strand.
GTTTGCAGGGTGGTTGGGAAGGGCAAGGGAATTTTTTCGGAATGTTAAATGAGTTTTATAATTTAAATTCTGAATATTTATTAACTTATACATTCTTCCCTTCCTTACTAAATATTTTTATTTTTAATTTCTTACATTGAAACAATGTAGTATGGAAACTGCATAATTATATTCTTAGTAAGTGATTTATATTACCTGATAATTTCAGGTAATTGTTTTCGCATAGTTTGGAGGGTGGTTGGGCAGGGCCAGGGATATTTTTCGGAATGTTAAATGAGAGTTTTATAATTTAAATTCTGAATATTTAATAACTTATACATTCTTTCCTCCCTTACTAAATATTTTTATGTTTAATTTCTTACATTGCAGCAAAGCTGTGTGGAAACTACATAATTATAATCTTAGTAAGTGGTTTATGTTAGCGGTTAATTTCAGGTAATTGTTTTCGCTTATTTTGGAGGGTGGTTGAACAGTGCAAGGATATTTTTCGGATTACCTGTTAATTTCAGGTAATTGTTTTCGCTTATTTTGGAGGGTGGTTGGGCAGGGCAAGGGATTTTTTCGGAATGTTAAATGAGTTTTTATTTTAAATTCTGAATATTTATAAACTTATACATTCTTCCCTCCCTTACTAAATATTTTTAGTTTAATTTTTTACATTGCAGCAATGTAGTATGGAAACTGCATAATTATATTCTTAGTAAGTGGTTTTTATCACCTGTAAATTTCAGGTAATTATTTTGCTTAGTTTGGAAGGGCAAGGGATATTTTTCGGAATGATAAATGAGTTTTATGATTTCAATTCGGAATATTTTTTTAACTTATACATTCTTTACTCCCTTACTAAATATTTTTATGCTTAATTTCTTAAATTGCAGCAATGCTGTGTGGAAACTGCATGATTATATTCTTAGCAAGTGGTTCATATTACAGGTAATTTTTTCCCTTAGTTTGGAGGGTGGTTGGGCAGAAAAAGGGATATATTTCGGAATAATAAATGAGTTTTATGATTTCAATTCGGAATATTTATTAACGTATACATATCCCTTCCTCACTAAATATTTTTATGTGTAAATTCTTACATTGCAGCAATGCTGTGTGGAAACTGTATAATTATATTCTTAGTAAGTGGTTTATATTACCTGTTAATTTCATGTAAATGTTTTCGCTTAGTTTGGAGGGTGGTTTGTTAGGGCAAGGGAATTTTTTCGGAATGTTAAATGAGTTTTATAATTTAAATTCTGAATTTTTATTAACTTATACATTCTTTCCCATCTTAGTAAATATTTTAATGTTTAATTTCTTACATTGAAGCAATGTAGTATGGAAACTACATAATTATATTCTTAGTAAGTGGTTTATATCACCTGCAAATTTGAGGTAATTGTTTTTGCTTAGTTTGGAGGGCAAGGGATATTTTTCGGAATGATAAATGAGTTTTATGATTTCAATTCGGAATATTTTTTTAACTTATACATTCTTTACTCCTTACTAAATATTTTTATGTTTAATTTCTTAAATTGCAGCAATGCTGTGTGGAATTTGCATGATTATATTTTTAGCAAGTGGTTCATATTACAGGTAATTTTTTCCCTTAGTTTGGAGGGTGGTTGGGCAGGGAAAGGGATATATTTCGGAATGATAAATGAGTTTTATGATTTCAATTCGGAATATTTATTAACTTATACATTTCCCTTCCTCACTAAATATTTTTATGTATAAATTCTTACATTGCAGCCATGCTGTGTGGAAACTGCATAATTATATTCTTAGTAAGTGGTTTATATTACCTGTTAATTTCATGTGAATTTTTTCGCTTATTTTGGAGGGTGGTTGGGCAGGGCAAGGGATTTTTTTCGGAATGATAAATGAGTTTTATGATTTCAATTCGTAATATTTATTAACTTATACATTCTTCCCTTCCCTACTAAATATTTTAATGTTTAATTTCTTACATTGCAGCAATGCTGTGTGGAAATTGCATAATTATATTCTTAGTAAGTGGTTTATATTACCTGTGTTAAATTCAGGTCATTATTTTCGCATAGTTTGGAGGGTGGTTGGGCAGGGCCAGGGATATTTTTCGGAATGTTAAATGAGAGTTTTATAATTTAAATTCTGAATATTTAATAACTTATACATTCTTTCCTCCCTTACTAAATATTTTTATGTTTAATTTCTTACATTGCAGCAAAGCTGTGTGGAAACTACATAATTATAATCTTAGTAAGTGGTTTATGTTAGCGGTTAATTTCAGGTAATTGTTTTCGCTTATTTTGGAGGGTGGTTGAACAGTGCAAGGATATTTTTCGGATTACCTGTTAATTTCAGGTAATTGTTTTCGCTTATTTTGGAGGGTGGTTGGGCAGGGCAAGGGATTTTTTTAGAAATGTTAAATGAGTTTTATATTTTAAATTCTGAATATTTATAAACTTATACATTCTTCCCTCCCTTACTAAATATTTTTAGTTTAATTTTTTACATTGCAGCAATGTAGTATGGAAACTGCATAATTATATTCTTAGTAAGTGGTTTTTATCACCTGTAAATTTCAGGTAATTCTTTTTGCTTAGTTTGGAAGGGCAAGGGATATTTTTCGGAATGATAAATGAGTTTTATGATTTCAATTCGGAATATTTTTTTAACTTATACATTCTTTACTCCCTTACTAAATATTTTTATGCTTAATTTCTTAAATTGCAGCAATGCTGTGTGGAAACTGCATGATTATATTCTTAGCAAGTGGTTCATATTACAGGTAATTTTTTCCCTTAGTTTGGAGGGTGGTTGGGCAGAAAAAGGGATATATTTCGGAATGATAAATGAGTTTTATGATTTCAATTCGGAATATTTATTAACGTATACATATCCCTTCCTCACTAAATATTTTTATGTATAAATTCTTACATTGCAGCAATGCTGTGTGGAAACTGTATAATTATATTCTTAGTAAGTGGTTTATATTACCTGTTAATTTCATGTGAAATTTTTCGCTGAGTTTGGAGGGTGGTTGGGCAGGGCAAGGGATTATTTTCGGAATGTTAAATGAGTTTTATAATTTAAATTCTGAATATTTATAAACTTATACATTCTTCCCTATCTTAGAAAATATTTTTATGTTTAATTTCTTACATTGAAGCAATGTAGTATGGAAACGGCATAATTATATTCTTGGTAAGTGGTTTTTATCACCTGTAAATTTCAGGTAATTCTTTTTGCTTAGTTTGGAAGGGCAAGGGATATTTTTCGGAATGATAAATGAGTTTTATGATTTCAATTCGGAATATTTTTTTAACTTATACATTCTTTACTCCCTTACTAAATATTTTTATGCTTAATTTCTTAAATTGCAGCAATGCTGTGTGGAAACTGCATGATTATATTCTTAGCAAGTGGTTCATATTACAGGTAATTTTTTCCCTTAGTTTGGAGGGTGGTTGGGCAGAAAAAGGGATATATTTCGGAATGATAAATGAGTTTTATGATTTCAATTCGGAATATTTATTAACTTATACATTTCCCTTCCTCACTAAATATTTTTATGTATAAATTCTTACATTGCAGCAATGCTGTGTGGAAACTGAATAATTATATTCTTAGTAAGTGGTTTATATTACCTGTTAATTTCATGTGAAATTTTTCGCTTAATTTGGAGGGTGGTTGGGCAGGGCAAGGGATTTTTTTCGGAATGATAAATGAGTTTTATGATTTCAATTCGTAATATTTATTAACTTATACATTCTTCCCTTCCCTACTAAATATTTTAATGTTTAATTTCTTACATTGCAGCAATGCTGTGTGGAAATTGCATAATTATATTCTTAGTAAGTGGTTTATATTACCTGTGTTAAATTCAGGTCATTATTTTCGCATAGTTTGGAGGGTGGTTGGGCAGGGCCAGGGATATTTTTCGGAATGATAAATGAGTTTTATAATTTAAATTCTGAATATTTATTAACTTATATATTCTTTCCTCTCTTACTAAATATTTTTATGTTTAATTTCTTACATTGCAGCAATGCTGTGTGGAAACTGCATAATTATAATCTTAGTAAGTGGTTTATGTTAGCGGTTAATTTCAGGTAATTGTTTTCGCTTATTTTGGAGGGTGGTTGAACAGTGCAAGGATACTTTCGGATTACCTGTTAATTTCAGGTAATTGTTTTCGCTTTGTTTGGAGGGTGGTTGGGCAGGGCAAGGGATTTTTTTCGGAATGTTAAATGAGTTTTATAATTTAAATTCTGAATATTTATAAACTTATACATTCTTCCCTATCTTAGAAAATATTTTTATGTTTAATTTCTTACATTGCAGCATTATAGTGTGGAAACTGCATAATTATATTCTTAGTAAGTGGTTTATATCACCTGTAAATTTGAGGTAATTGTTTTTGCTTAGTTTGGAGGGCAAGGGATATTTTTCGGAATGATAAATGAGTTTTATGATTTCAATTCGGAATATTTTTTTAACTTATACATTCTTTACTCCTTACTAAATATTTTTATGTTTAATTTCTTAAATTACAGCAATGCTGTGTGGAAATTGCATGATTATATTCTTAGCAAATGGTTCATATTACTGGTAATTTTTTCCCTTAGTTTGGAGGGTTGTTGGGCAGGGAAAGGGATATATTTCGGAATGATAAATTAGTTTTATGATTTCAATTCGGAATATTTATTAACTTATACATTTCCCTTCCTCACTAAATATTTTATGTATAAATTCTTACATTGCAGCAATGCTGTGTGGAAACTGAATAATTATATTCTTAGTAAGTGGTTTATATTACCTGTTAATTTCATGTGAAGTTTTTCGCTTAATTTGGAGGGTGGTTGGGCAGGGCAAGGGATTTTTTTCGGAATGATAAATGAGTTTTATGATTTCAATTCGTAATATTTATTAACTTATACATTCTTCCCTTCCCTACTAAATATTTTAATGTTTAATTTCTTACATTGCAGCAATGCTGTGTGGAAATTGCATAATTATATTCTTAGTAAGTGGTTTATATTACCTGTGTTAAATTCAGGTCATTATTTTCGCTTAGTTTGGAGGGTGGTTGTGCAGGGCAAAGGATTTTTTTCGGAATGATAAATGAGTTTTATGATTTAAATTCTGAATATTTATTAACTTATGCATTCTTCCCTCCATTACTAAATATTTTTATGTTTAATTTCTTACATTGCAGCAATGCTGCGTGGAAACTGCATAAATACATTCTTAGTAACTGGTTTATATTACCTGTTAATTTCAGGTAATTTTTTTCGCTTAGTTTTGAGGGTAATTGGGAAGGGCAAGGGAATTTTTTCGAATGTTAAATGAGTTTTATAATTTAAATTTTAAATAATTATTAATTTATACATTCTTCCCTATCATAGTAAATATTTTTATGTTTAATTTCTTACATTGAAGCAATGTAGTATGGAAACTGCATAATTATATTCTTAGTAAGTGGTTTATATCACCTGTAAATTTCAGGTAATTGTTTTTGCTTAGTTTGGAGGGCAACGGATATTTTTTGGAATGATAAATGAGTTTTATGATTTCAGTTCGGTATATTTTTTAACTTAAACATTCTTTACTCCCTTACTAAATATTTTTATGTTTAACTTCTTAATTTGCAGCAGTGCTGTGGGGAAACTGCATGATTATATTCTTAGCAAGTGGTTCATATTACAGGTAATTTTTCCCCTTAGTTTGGAGGGTGGTTGGGCAGGGAAAGGGATATATTTCGGAATGATAAATGAGTTTTATGATTTCAATTCGGAATATTTATTATTTTGTACATTCTTCCCTTCCCTACTAAATATTATT